>ML663006.1:7244841-7511238 GCA_007570785.1 Antilocapra americana
AACAATAAAAAAAAAAAACCAAGATACAAATAATTATGTATAGTGCAATCCCAAATACATATACACACACACAGACATATACACAAAATCTGAAAGGATATAGTGCAACAAACGTTAACAGACTTTTTTCCTTCTATTTTTCTTTCTTCTGTAACATAGACTTTATATATGTGTGTGTGTGTGTGTATATACACATATATATTAGACAAAGACCCAAAACATAACTACTTTTAATCCATGGTAGTGAGCTACATGGGCTTCCCTGGTGGTTCAGTGGTAAAGAATCTGCCTGCCAATGCAGAAGACTTGGGTTTGATCCATGGATCGGGAAGATCCCCAGGAAGAGGACATGGCAATCCACTCCAGTATTCTTGCCTGGGAAATCCCATGGACAGAGGAGCCTGGTGGGCTCTGGCCCATGGGGTTGCAAAAAGACAGGCATGACTTAACGACTGAACAACAACAAAGTGCTCTATTTATCAATAGTACATAAGAATTAGCTATGAGTTAACCCTGGCCTCATTAATTTCTTCGGTAAAGAATCAGCAAAGGTAAAAGAAAATTTGCCATTTGCTATCTTTGGTTTCTACAGTCTTAAGACATTCTGAATTTAATTCAAATGCCCACCAAAATCATTATTGTTTTTTCTTTACCCTTCTTATTTCTGCTGTAGAAAATCCAGATGTCTTGAGTTGCTCACATTCTTTATGCAAAGTTTTAAAGGCTTCCATCAAATCTTCATACTAAAAGAACAAGTTAAAAAATTATTAACTAATGACTAGATCCAATAGGTTTCCTTAATCAGGTGACCTATTAACTTACAATCATTATTTAATCAGCATAGAACAACATTAAAATACATCCTTAAACATTCATACAGGACACAAAAATGTTGGTGTATATAATCTGGCCTCTAAAGACTTTCCTGATTACTTTCCTAACCAACACTCCATATGCCAGCTATGTTGATCTTTAAATTCCTGGTATAGTCCACCTTCACTTTACACACCCTGTTCCATCCACCTTCACTTTACACACCCTATTCCGTCTGAGAACACTCTATGACTCCCTCATCCCTTTCCTGGATAACTTACTCATCCTTCAGATATCAGCGTCCCCAAAGAAGCCTTCTCTAGCCCTATACCTATTCTATATGAGTACCATGATATCAGAGTAAATATAATATAAACTTATATAATTGCTAGTTACTTATCTGTCTCCACCTTTAGACACTGAGAGTCAGGAGGACAAGAATCATATTACTTGTGGAGGCTTCTGTATCCCCAGGGCCTAGCATAGTACTTAACCGATACAGGTGTTCAATAAAAAAGCAGTTAAAGGAATGAAAAAAGTCACAACTCTTACCCCAAAGTTTTTTTTTTTTCAAAATAGTTATTATTTATTTATTTGGCTGCATCAGGTCTTAATCAAGGCACATGGCATCTTTATTGTGTCACGCGGGATCTTTTTTTGTGGCTCACAGACTTTCTAGTTGTTGCATGTAGATGTAATTGCTTCATGGCATGTGTGATCTTAGTTCCCCGATCAGGGATTGAACCCACATTTCCTGCATTGCAAGGGCAGATTCTCAACCACTGGACCATCAGGGAAGTCCCCCAAAGTTTTTTAAAATAGGTATTTTTGTGGATAATGATAGAAAATTAATATTTTTTTCTTGACATATATTCTGCAAGTCTATAAATCAATTGTTCTAAAACTCTTCATTTAGAAAGACAATGTGAATTTTTTATTAGGTTCTCTGCAAAAAGACTGGCTAAACATGTAAATCATTTCACACATACACTTCAAACATGCCTTAGGAACAAATATGTCTTTAGTATTATTTATTCTTCCATTAATAATTAGTTGAGCATGTTTGATTAAAAACTATTAATAAACTTCCTTCAGAGGAATTAGTTTCTATCAAATTTATTGATGGGGAGGGTAGGGAGGAGAAAATATTTCATGTGCACACTCTCTATTGCTTACATTATGTAAAGCCTTCAAAGATAGGGGCTGCAATAGTGCTGTGCTTTCTCAAGGCTTCTACTTATTATTTGACATAATTGTTTGCATAAACCTTCCAACCCTTGAAATGTCTTAAGAGATCAATACTGACTCTATTTTGAGTGACTATCATGGCTACCCAAAATAACAAAATATATGGATAAAAAACATTTAGTAGATTGTCTCAATTCAACCCAAATTTTGAGTACATACCATAAAGAAGCAACCCTACAAAATCCTGGAGGAAAACAAAGATGGATAAGACATGGTACCTGTCCTTAGAGATCTCATAAATCTACTGGGAGAGATTGATAAACTTCTAAAATTCACGACAGACTGGCACAAATTGGTCTAAAGACCTACTATAAGACAAAAGTACAAATGCTGAAGAGAAGCAAATTTTTTCTTTTAAATCAAAGTTCACTGCAATCTTAAGCCTAAGTTCTCTCATGTCTTAAGTCAGCAACATGCTTTGAAATCCCAGGACCAGGAGCCAAATCAGCCACAATCCTGTATAGTTAAGAGCTTTAATATCTTAAGGCCAGAAACCCAATATCACACCAAAACTCTGGTGAAGAAAGTACACTGAAATTGCAAATTCCTGGTTCTTTCTCTACCTTCTGCCTGATTAGGACATCCTTTGAGATCATACGCCTGGCTTCTTTGTCTACACACAATTTTTGAAGGTGCTCACAAGTCCCAATTCACCTGGTATAGTGCCAATTTATACCTTTTGCTCTGGTGTAATTATTATGATAACCACCCTCCTCTCTAATTTGGATGACAAATTATATAGTCACCTACCTAATTAACAAAGTATTCTGCAGTTCCAAGCCCAGGATCCTATCTACCCACAATTCTTTTTTAAAAAAATCTACATGTATTTATTCATTCAAGGACATTTTAAAAATTTAGTTAAACTTTTGAGGTAATGGCAGATTCAGTTGTAAGAAACAGTACAAAGAAAGTCCACATGCTCTTTATTGAGCCCCCACCCCCATGGTACTGAGTTGGTCAAAAAGTTCATTTAACTATGCATAATTTCTAAGTAATAAATTATTCTAAAATCCTAATTTCAGGATTTTTTCTATCCACATACTCTATCACCAAAAAGGTAGTGGTGTTCAGAAGTCAATATTTTCAGAGTGATTACAGGTGAAAATTACTGATAACAATTTATCCATTCGGTTCCAATGGAAATACAGAAACAGCAAATAAACTAAAGTGAGATCAGCATTATTTGAAACCTGGAAACCCATTACCTATAGCTTAAAAATGGCATTTATATATTGTATACCTGTTTATTGGTATCAGCCACGGTTTCATCCTGGAGAAACTCACTTGGTACCTCAAGTTTTATTAAAAAACGAGCTAAATACGCTCTTTTCTTCAGTTCATTAGTTCTCTGAAGAAGCCAGTGGAGCACTGGGTAAATTACAGGTTTACTTCCAATCACCAGACCCTGACGAAAGGTACTCCTATAAAAAGAAAATAAACACACACACATACACACAGAAACTTATAAGTAAACCTTGAAAAGAGTTAACATTTGCTCAAATCCAATTTACACTTTTCCATGACTATTCCAAAGTAAGTCTGCACATTGACAATAATCATAAAATTAGGCCCTTAATACATCACGGGAATATATGAGGAGGTTGTTTTGGGAAAATTAACTGGTCAGCCCTAATACTTCACTTCACTGACTGGACAGTTTTAAATTATAGTTTTTGTATAGGATGGCAGATAAATGATAAAATAGAAACATGGATTTGCCTGACTTTTTTGATTAAGAGAAAGAACTGACTCACTTAAGACTTCCACATGACAAAATAACATTAAAAAATCAAGATTATTTTGAAATTTTTTGAGGCCACTGACTTAGGGAAAACAAGTATGCCAGAAAGACTGACTATGAAGGTTTGGATATTAAAGTACAGCTCTAATAAAGCAACACTTGATCAGATTCTTACATGTCTGTAGCATTTCCTGGAGGTTTGTATTTAAGGATACCAAGAAGGCTCAACATCCTTTTGGCTGTTTGCTCTGGCATCTCCTCTCTGATATCAACAACTTGCTAACAAATAAAGATATTGAGAAAATGTTATTATTGCAAATATAACAAAGTACAACATTGAAACTCACTGACAAAACTGTTCTGCTAGAGCATAACAGTCACAATGGTCTCTTCATAAAACAGATTAAGTATGGAGGCTTCCAGATTCCAAGGGAGGGTACATACAAGCTAGATCAGGATTCATTCTAAGAATGCCAACTTAAGAAAGTCTCCAGTGGAAAAGACCAGTGTATAAGGGACATGAGCTAACTTGCAACACAATAAAACCTTTGTAAAAGCATTTTCATTCCAGAACCACATCTATTTATGTTTGGAAGTGCACAAATAATTTCTAAGTAAGGTACAAGGAGGTAATTTAATTTTTGAGCTAGTAGAGAAATCTTGAGGATCATTTACTATCACATTATAGGAATGGAAAACTAGGCCTAGAGAGGCTAAATAATTTGCCCCAAAGTCACAGATATTTAGTGGCTGAAACTTGCTTTCTTGCCACCCTTGTTATCACAGAGAAAAAGAAAACTCTTACCTTTGGGTCAATCTCTGCCAGAACATCATTGAGAACTTGTAATAGTTGCATTGGCTCCAGGGAATCAAATGTGATTAAATTATAGTTCTTCCTAAAAGGTTCTTTATTGAGATTGTCCACGATGAATTTGATTTGATCACTCATAATTAGGTCTTATAATTTAAACTAAAGGGTAAAAATACAGGAAAAAATTCCTCAATATTGGAAACAAAAATTCTGTATTAACAAAATACAGTCACCAGAAGGTCAGTATTAAGTTCACAGGAAGTAGGCACGGAATGTATTCTACATGGAACACAAAATGCTGTGAAAAGAGTTATTTTGTTGAAAGAAAGATTATGCAGACTTCATTAGGAATGCTACAGTACATATTAATAATATTCAACAACATGTTTTTGTATATGCATCTGATAGCAAACATCTGAATTAACATGGACAAGTGACTATAAAACGCACCCACATTAACATTTCTTCCATTCAGCTCCACAGTTTCTACCCAGGGGTAAAACTTAGCCTGTAGACATGCTCCAATTTTTTTTTAAATTAGCAGTCCACATCAATCCAAGTTTCCAAATTCTCCGGATAATCAGATCTGGGAACCCTGAACCCACTAGGTATATGGCCACAACCAACTGAAGCTGGGTGAGTGAGTGAAAGTCGCTCAGTCATGTCCAACTCTTTGCAACCCCATGGACTATATAGTCCATGGAATTCTACAGGCCAGAATAGTGGGTAGCCTTTCCCTTCTCCAGGGGATTTTCCCAACCCAGGGATCAAACCCAGGTCTCCTGCATTACAGGTGGATCCTTTACCAGCTGAGCTACAAGGGAAGCTGGGTAGAGGTTGCAAACTTCAGCCTTAGGTATGCATTCTTTGAGCTTCCCAGGTATCTCAGTTGTAAAGAATCCACCTGTCAATGCAAGAGATATGGGTTCAATCCCTGAGTCGGGAAAATCTCCTGGAGAAGGAAATGGCTACCCACTCCAGTCTTCTTGCTTGGGAAATCCCATGGACAGAGGAGCCTAGAGGACTATGGTCCATGGGGTCATGAAAGAGTCAGAAATGACTTAGGGACTAAACAATATGTGCTCTTTGATTTTGTTTTGGTTCCCTCCACCAAGCACTCGTCACTCATTGATGTTCGTGGCCTGGCCCTGTAGGCCTCAACTCTGCCACCCTTGAATAATTCAGGCCTTCACTTTCTCGGCCTTCAATTTTTCATCTCTGCCTCTCCCATTCCAAATCATTTTGTAGGCTTCTCATTGTCTACACAATAAAAGTCCAAACTTCTTGGGTTTTGGGACCCCCATAAGATCTAACACAATTTGTGCGCTAAGTCACTTCAAGACCATCCCCAAGAAAAAGAAATGCAAAAAGGCAAAATGGTTGTCTGAAGAGGCCTTACAAATAGCTGAGAAAAGGAGAAGTGAAAGGCAAAGGAGAAAAGGAAAGATATACCCATGTGAATGCAGAGTTTCAAAGAATACCAAGGAGAGAGAAGAAAGCCTTCCTCAGTGATCAATGCAAAGAAATAGCGGAAAACAATAGAATGGGAAAGACTAGAGATCTCTTCAAGAAAATTAAATATACCAAGGGAACATTTCATGCAAACATGGGCACAAAGAAGGACAGAAATATTACGGACCTAACAGAAGCAGAAGATATTAAGAAGAGGTGGCAAGAACACACATAAGAACTATACAAATGAGGTCTTCACAACCCAGATAACCATGATGGTGTGATCACTCACCTAGAGCCAGACATCCTGGAATGTGAAGTCAAGTGGGCCTTAGGAAGTATCACTATGAACAAAGCTAGTGGAGGTGATGGATTCCAGTTGAGCTATTTCAAATTCTAAAAGATGATGCTATAACAGTGCTGCACTCAATATGCCAGCAAATTTGGAAAAGTCAGCAGTGGCCACAGGACTGGAAAAGATTAGCTTTCATTCCAATCCCAAAGAAAGGCCATGCCAAAGAATGTTCAAACTACCTCACAATTGCTCTCATCTCACATGCTAGCAAAGTAATGCTTAAAATTCTCCAAGCCAGGCTTCAACAGTACGTGAACAGAGAACTTCCAGATGTTCAAACTGGATTTACAAAAGGCAGAGGAACCAGAGATCAAATTGCCAAAATCCACTGGATCATAGAAAAAGCAAGAGTATTCTAGGAAAACATCCAATTCTGCTTTATTGACTACGCCAAAACCTTTGACTGTGTGGATCACAACAAACTGGAATATTATTAAAGAGGTAGGAATACCAGACTACCTGACCTGCCTCCTGAGAAACTTGTATGCAGGTCAAGAAGCAACAGTTAGAACTGGACATGGAACAACAGACTGGTTCCAAATCAGGGAAGGAGTACTTCAAGGCTGTATACTGTCATCCTGCTTATTTAACTTATGTGCAGAGTACATCATGCAACATGCCAGGCTGGGTGAAGCACAAACTGGAATCAAGATTGCCGGGAGAAATATCAATAACCACAGATATGCAGATGACACCACCTTTATGGCAGAAAGTGAAGAAGAACTAAAGAGCCTCTTGATGAAAGTGAAAGAGGAGAGTGAAAAAGCTGGCTTAAAACTCTACATTCAGAAAAGTAAGATCATGGCATCCAGTCCCGTCACTTCATGGCAAACAGATGGGGAAACAATGGAAACAGTGAGAGACTATTTTTGGGGGGCTCCAAAATCACTGCAGATGGTGACTGAAGCCATGAAATTAAAAGATGCTTGCTCCTTGGAAGAAAAGTCATGACCAACCTGGATAGCATATTAAAAAGCAGAGACATTACTTTGCCAACAAAGGTCCATCTAATCAAAGCTATGGTTTTCCCAGTAGTCACATATGTGAGAGCTGGACTATAAGGAAAGCCAAAGCAAGCACCGAAGAAGTGATGCTTTTGAACTGTGGTGTTGGAAAAAACTCTTGAGAGTCCCCTGGACTGCAAGGAGATAAAACCAGATAATCCTAAAGGAAATTAGTCCTGAATATTCATTGGAAGGACTGATGCTGAAACTGCAATCCTTGGGCCACCTGATGTAAAGAACTGACTCACTGGAAAAGACTCTGATACTGGGAAAGATCAAAGGCGGGAGGAGAAGGGGACAACAGAAGATGAGATGGTTGGATGGCATCACCAACTCAATGGACATGAGTTTGAGCAAGCTCCAGGAGTTGGTGATGAATAGGGAAGCCTGGTGTGCTGCGATCCATGGGGTCACAAAGAGCTGGACACAACTGAGGGACTGAATTGAACTGACTGAAGTCACTTCAGTTGTGCCCAACTCTTTGTGACCCTATGGAATGTATGTAGCCCACTAGGATTCTCCATCCATGGAATTCTACAGGCAAGAATCCTGGAATGGGTTGCCATGCCTTACTCTGATCCTCCTGACCCAGGGATCAAACCTATATCTCTTTCCTCTCCAGCACTGACAGGCAGGTTCTTTACCACTAGTGTCACCTGGGAAGCCAAAGCTCAGTTTAGCATTTCTGAGTTTTGTTTCCAAATTGTTACCTTACATCCTTTCAAACTTCAGCTGACTGAAATAAGCACTACTCCCTACATAGTTTTTCTATCTTTTCCTTCAGTTAATGCTATTTTTTCTGCCTAGGGCTGTTTTCCCTTTTCCCCATCTTGAGAGATGCAAAACCTTACCATTTTTCAAGTCCTGTTCAAGCCAAAGCAAGACTACTGGAGTGGGTTGCCATTTTCTTCTCCAGGGGATCTTCCCAACCCAGAGATCAAATTCAAGTCTCCTGCATTAGCAGATGGATTCTTTACCTCTGAGCCACCAGGAAGCCCACCTGAGGACATATCTGTGCCTAATTCTATCTTTGATATCACATATAAAACAGCGACTTCTTCCACTAGAATGAATTTGTTCACAGGCCCAAGGCCAGAAAATAAGCATAAGCCTAAACAAGGTGGCAGTGAGGAAGATTATAACTTTTTAAAATTGATTATCTAGTTATTTAATTGCTGAAACAGCTTAACCATGGCTCCTAGTGTTTCTTGCATGCAGACATCATGTGTTTAGTATGGGGAAAAGTGGTAGAAATTTGCAGACAGGCAGTTTTTTAGAGTAGCAGTTTTAAAAAATGAATTTAACAGTGAACTGCCAAAAAAAAAGAAATAAGGAAAAAAATATTTCAGTGTTCCCTGATAGTTTTTAACTATGAAATGAAGAGATGCTAATTTACTTAAGACATCAGTTGGAGCTGCATGCATCTTGCTCTGAAACAGATTTTTTTAATTGGGTAGGTAGAGTTGGATACTTAAAAAACATCAAAATGTAAAAGTATTATCCTTTTCTCATAATTATGATAAAATTATGAGTAAATGATATTATTTTTGAAAATAAGCCAAAAGATGGTAAAAAAAAAAAAAAGATAACCAATGTGGTTTAAAATTTTAAGGTTTCCTTTTAAGCTATAAAAGGAAAACGTTTAGGTAAATAAAAATCCACACTGGAGATGCAAATTTTCCACTGTGTAAAGTATTTTAAGTAAAAGTTCACGTCACAACCTTCACACACAGATATACTCAATTTTTAATTCTTTAGAAATTATATGTATATAAACATATATGTAAAAATCGTATGTATACAAGACATAACACATACACACATATATTCTTTTTTTTCCCGTCCAAAACCCCAAATACTAGGATAAACGCATAAAACGTTACTAGGAGAGAAAAAGAAACCAGTTGATTTTCACTCCTAGCTGCCCACCAGCTTTCAGATGGTCACCCGCTAAGGACAAAGATGTACTGAATAGGTAGGTTGTCTATGCCCAGTGGGTTCTCCGCTCTAAAATTAGCAAAAGCAATTACTCTCCCTGTTCCAGCGGAAAGTCGCCTCACTAATTCACAAGCACTCACCCACATAAGAACCCGAGGTGGGGGGTGGGGTGGGTAGAATTAAAACCAGGACAGGCGTTTATCTGGCACAACTCGGGACAGAATTGGCGCTGTCCCCGTCCCAGGCTGGCACGAGCCTCCTAAGATTCCCCAAAATAGTACCCCCCCCCCGCTTCCCGCCCCTGGGGCTCGGGAGAGGGGACAGAGGACCCCACGTCTGACCCAGGCACCTCGCGAGGGCTCCTCTGCTCTCCCCTACGGTTCATCTTGTTGGGAAGCCGCCTGGATCACTGCGAGGCCCCCGAAGTGAGGGGTTTAACTGCTGCGACCCCTCCACTCTCGAGGTGCCACACTGGGAAGCGGAAGGGAAGGGGGAGGGAGTTTTCTGCTATTCCGGGGTTCAGGGGAGTTTCCGACCGCGACTTGGAGACGTTACCTCAAATTCTCCTCACGAAACCACTTTACCCCCACACGAGGCATCCAGGCTCTAGAGGGTTCCTAGAGACGAGCTCCTTGGCAACGGTTGCTAGGCCGTGGATACGTCACTTCCGGAGGGGAGGGTTGGAGCGTTCCGCGAGGCCCCGGGCGGGCGCGCGCAGTGAAGCCGAGGCTCTGAATGCGAAAGGCGGAGAGTGCGGGGCCCACGTTCAAACTGGTTCGCAGGTTCTAGCCACAGCCCAGAGAATTGGGTGTTGTTACGGTGGCAATAAACTTTGACAAATGTCCTGCAATTTGCAGTTTACGAAATACTGTTCTCATTATTAATGTTGTTTAGTCCATAAGTCTTGCGGACTCTGCAACCCTATGGACTGGACCCTGTGGACTGCGACCCTATGGGCAGGCTCTGTCCATGGCATTTCCCGGACAAGAATCCTTGAGTGGGTGCCTTCTCCAGGGTATCTTCCCGACCCAGGGATCGAACTAGCGTCTCCTCATGGGCAGACAGGGTCTTTATCCCTGAGGCATCTGGGAAGCCCCTCTTCATTATTAACCCATTTTAAATTCCTGTGCCTTTCCCTCTTTCCTCCTTCCCTCCTTCCCGCCTTCTCTCCTTCCTTCACCAAACATCTGGTGATGACTTCTTTGAGGCAGGGCCAGCAGGATTTGGGTTGAGAAAGCATTTGGCCTGGGCTTCAAATTTAGGTTTTTGACATAAATATCTCCGAATTGGGTTATACATGGAATAATTGTAGAGTCTCCAGTGGGATTAACAAAAGACACATTCATCATAGAGATTTCTGCTTCTCTGTCACATTATTGGGCCACATAGCCTGTATTGGGAATTAATTTTTTTCTTCCAGAATTTCTTTAATATGGAGAGAGACCAAAAAAAAGCAAATGCCCTAAGGCTCTTTGGTTTCTGAGAGCCTATTTTTAGGCACCTGCAGAAATGAATAAAGTCCTCCTAACCTTTCCAGGAAGTTCACATTCTATGAGATAGGCAAGAGGAAATCTTAGTGCCCAGATCACAGAGGAGGCCAGGAAGTCTACAGAAGCAGACAGAATCCTCGGATTTTACTAACTGGTGTTAGGAGAGAATTTAGTGGGTGAATGGTATTTTGGACTGCCCCTACCAGAGTGGACACCACTGTACTTCATGATGTCAGCTGGCAGTGAAGAAATGAGAAGAAGAAGAAAAAATAATGAAACTCCTCACACTCTGAAAACTTAGTAACCTGCTCAAACATCTTGGAAGAAACCAACTATGGATTTAGCATCAGACTTACAAAATAAAGCAAAACAAAACAAATTCCATATTAGGCATCTCCTGTGTGCCCTGCTCTGTGCTGGCTGCTGGGGATGCAGTGGAGGACAGGGAATTACCTGGCCCCTGACTCCACAGAGCTGACAGTCTATGTAGGAAGAGTGACAGTTGAATGGGCAACACCAATACAACAACAATAAATGCTATAAAGAAGGACCCAGTGATGGGAGAGTCCAGATGAAGGGTCTCAAGTTTATTTGGAGCTGAAGGGATTATACTGTCAGGAGAGGTTACATCACAAAAAGATGTTTAAGGGTCAGTAAAAAGTAGCCAAACAAGAAAGGGGAGAGGTTTTTTTTGGGCAGAGGGAACAGAACATTCCAAGATGGGTACATCACTGGCTGCAGGGCGCTTGGAGAGAAATTAAGACAGGTCCCAGCTCACAGATGCTTGAGACTAGTTGGAGAAGGCAACACTGAAAATCTTGAAAAGTTAACTCTGGATGGCTAAGCAACAATAAAAGATGCATGCCCTTGTCAAGTCTTTGCGACCCCATGGACTATAGCCCTCCAGGCTCCTCTGTCCGTGAGATTTCCCAGGCAAGAATACTGGAGTGGGTTGCCATTTCCTTCTCCAGAGGATCTTTCCAACCCAGGGATCAAACCCATGTCTCCTGCACCTCCTGCACTGGCAGGTAGATTCTTTTACCACTGCACCACTGAGAAGCCAAAAAAATGCATACAAAGGATGATGTAATTACTTGACCCTATTGGATATGTTAGGAGATTTTCCTGGCTACCTGGATTTGGAGCTTGGATTGCCATTGTATGGCTTCACTTGAGATTTCATTTCCTTATCTATAAAATGTGGCCATAATACTTTCCTAAAAGGGTTGATGTGAAGATTAAGTGAGTTGATATGGGTTTTGAGATTAGAAGAGTGCCTGATATTAGAAGAGATAAGTACATGCCTGAATGCTCAGTCACTCAGTCATGTCCAATTCTTTGCAACCCCATGGACTGTAGCCTACCAGGCTCCTCTGTCCATGGGAATATCCCAGCAAGAATACTGGAGTGGATTGCCATTTCCTTCTGGGTTGGATCTTCCCAACCCAGGGGTTGAACTTGAGGTTCCTACATTGGCAGGTGGATTCTTCATCATTGTGCCACCTGGGAAGCCCAAGATAAGGACATCTTACCTCCCCGCCTCTTATTTCTTTAAAGATATGGTTAGATTTGCTCCTTCTATGGTCTACAGATGTAGGCTACACAAAGATGAGTGGTTTTTCCAGTAGTTTTTAGTTCCTTCTCTGCCTATCACTATTATGAAAACACTACATTTCAGTTATAAGAATGCAGTCCTGGGCTTCCCTGGTGCCTCAGTGGTAAAGAATCCTGCCTGCCAATACAGGAGATATGGTTTGGTCCCTGGTCCAGGAAGATCCCACATGCCGCAGGGCAAGTAAACCTGTGTGCCACAACTATTGAACCTGTGCTCCAGAGCCAGGGACCATAACTACTGAAGCCAACAGGTTCTAGAGTCCGTGCTTCACAACAAGAGAAGCCACCCGCATGAGAAGCCCTCATACCAGGCTTGCTACAACTCGAGAAAAGCCCACGAGGCAATAAATAAAATGATATTTAAAAAGAATGCAATCCTGTGTAAATTCAAGTGGGCAATGGAATCTACTCTTTGTACTCAGACCTGAATTGATTTTATGCTTAATGTGATTGCTTTGAAACACAGGAAGGAATTTGAAGCCAGTCTGCATGCTGTCTGGGATCCATATACGAGAAGTTTATATTCCAACTAGAAGCAAACAAGACAGGCATAGAGCAGTCTTGCACATGTTGGGTCTCCGCCTATCTATCAGGCCCACACACAGGACAAAGGAAGATTTTGCAACCATCCCTTAATTCATTTAAGACAAAAAGATTCATTGAGGGATCCAAGAAGAACCTATCAGCAATAATTTCACAACTGTGAAGGCATGAAAGCCTTCACCCACATGTATTCTTTTTTTCCCTTAGGTTCTATATTGAGTCTTTCTTGTAAAGAAGATGCCACTTGGCTGAACTATATAGTTGACATTTTTAATAGGTGAAAGGAAATCTCAGTCAGAGGAGACAGCCTCTCTGAAAGATTCCTGCTTCTACCCTGACCCTCTCTCTCTTTTTTTAATAGCTGGTTTTAGAAAAGGCAGAGGAACCAGAGATCAAATTGCAAACACCGATGGATCATTGAAAAAGCAAGAGAGTTCCAGAAAAACATCTATTTCTGCTTTACTGATTATGCCAAAGCCTTTGACTCTGTGGATCACAATAAACTGTGGAAAATTCTTAAAAACATGGGAATGCCAGACCATCTGACCTATCTCTTGAGAAACCTGTATGCAGGTCAGGAAGCAACAGTTAGAACTGGAACATGGAACATGGAACAACAGACTGGTTCCAAATAGGAAAAGGAGTACGTCAAGGCTGTATATTGTCACCCTGCCTATTTAACTTGTATGCAGAGTACATCATGAGAAACGCTGGGCTGGAAGAAGCACAAGCTGGAATCAAGATTGCCAGGAGAAGTATCAATAACCTCAGATATGCAGATGACACTACCCTTATGGCAGAAAGTGAAGAGGAAGTAAAAAGCCTCTTGATGAAAGTGAAATAGAAGAGTGAAAAAGTTGTCATAAAGCTCATCATTCAGAAAACTAAGATCATGGCATCTGGTCCTATCACTTCATGGGAAATAGATGGGGAAACAATGGAAACAGTGTCAGACTTTATTTTTTGGGGCTCCAAAATCACTGCAGATGGTGACTGCAACCATGAAATTAAAAGATGCTTACTCCTTGGAAGGAAAGTTATGACCAACCTAGATAGCATATTGAAAAGCAGAGACATTACTTTGCCAACAAAGTTCTGTCTAGTCAAGGCTATGGTTTTTCTAGTGGTCATGTATGGATGTGAGAGTTGGACAGTGAAGAAAGCTGAGTGCCGAAGAATTGATGCTTTTGAACTGTGGTGTTGGAGAAGACTCTTGAGAGTCCCTTGGACAGCAAGGAGATCCAACCAGTCCATCCTAAAGGAGATCAGTCGTGGGTGTTCATTGGAAGGACTGATGTTGAAGCTGAAACTCCAGTACTTTGGCCACCTCATGCAGAGTTGACTCATTGGAAAAGACCCTAATGCTGGGAAGGATTGGGGACAGAAGGAGAAGGGGACGACAAAGGATGAGATGGTTGGATGGCATCACTGACTCGATGAACATGGGTTTGGGTGGACTCCCAGAGTTGGTGATGGACAGGGAGGCCTGGCGTGCTGCAATTCATGGGGTCGCAAAGAGTCATACACGACTGAGTAATGAACTGAACTGATTAAGATAAAATCCACATACATATAATCCACTCATTTAAGTATACGATTCCATTGCTTTTATCATATTTGCCAAGTTGTACAACCATTACCACTATCCAACCCCAAAACATTTTTACTACCCCTGATAGAAACCCCATTCTCTTCAGCCATCATCTCCAAGTATGCAATTAAAAAAAAAACAACAAAAAACCACCACTTCTCAGCTCCTGGAAACTATTAATCTGCTTTCCTTCTCTATGGATTTGTCTTTTCTGGACATTTCATATAAATGGAACCATAAAGTATGTGGTTCTTTGTGTCTGGTTCCCTTCACTTAGTTGCAGTATTTTCAAGGTTCATCCATATTGCAACATATATCAGTACTTCCATTCTATGGCAGAATAACATTTCATGGTATGGATTTTTGTTCATCTGTTTATCTACTAATAGACATTTGGATTGTTTCCATTTTTTAGCTACAATAAACAGAGTTGCTATGAACATGCATGTACACACGTCCACTCTCTCATGGATAAAGCACTTTCATTGGTTAAATCAGGTAAGCAGGGTATGCACATCAGGGACATGGGTTAATGGAGGGGTGGCCTTTCTTGGATGTGTCTTTTCCTTTCAATTATTGTTAATTTTGGCCTCTTGGTTGCTCATGGTTGCAGACTATAGGACCCAAGATGTAGATTCTTTAAGAGTTTTTGTTTGTAAAACAGACTGTTGTTGAAACCTACTCTTCCCTTGCTATCAAAGCACTAAAATTCTCAATCTGCTTCTCAAAGTCCTCTGATAAGAAAATGCTATTATTTGGTATTATCACCAGCCTCCACTGGAGGAGAAGGTGGGAAGAAGTGTGGAGGTGATGAGAGAGAAACTGGAAGCTGCCCCTTCTAGCGCCCTTATTTAACCTTGTAGATACTACAAGGACCATCAACAGTTGTGCACCTCTGCTCTGGTTACTCAGAGGGGAAAAAATCGCTCCTAGTCAAGTGCCTTTTCAAGACTGAGTTTAATATTAAATTAAAAATAAGGAGATTGGTCATTATTTCATGTAATTGTGAAGTCCAAGGAAATTACTACCTTCAGGTATGGCTTGATCTAAGAGCTCAATGTAAGTAAGTAAGTGTAAGTGAAGTCACTCTGTCGTGTCTGACTCTTTGCAACCCCATGGACTGTAGTCTACCAGGCTCCTCTATCCATGGGATTTTCCAGACAAGAATACTGGAGTGGGTTGCCATTTTCTTCTTCAGGAGATCTTCCCAACCCAGGGATTGAACCTGGGTTTCCCACATTGTAGGCAGACACTTTACCGTCTGAGCCACCAGGGGAGCTCAATGATGTCATCTTAACTTTCTTTCTCACTTCATCTTAACTGTCTCTCATTCCCACTTTTTTCTGAATGGGCTGTTAGTAGCAAGAGGCTTACATTCTTCAAACTTAGCAACCTCAATAAAAGAATCTTTAGGGGAATTCCCTGGTCTTATTGCCAAGGGCCCAGGTTTGATCTCTGGTTGGGGAACTAAGATCCCACAAGCCTTTTTCAGGAGAAAAAAAAAAGAGGATCTTTGCTTCCATAGTTCCAGCAAATTCCCAGGTCAAACTCTCAATGCTCTTAAGTGTGTCTGATCATTCTTCAATCAATTGTTATGACTCTGATAAACATAGTAATAGATAGGGTAAGGGCAGTTTCCCAAAAGAAAGGGCTGAATTTTCTTACCAGAGGTATAGATACTGTGCAAACAAGAACAACAGATGTCCTGTTCAGGTGGTCTGGGAAGGTGGTTAAAAAGCTGGGTAAGCACAACCAGAAGAGGAAGAAATGAGTCTGTACTTATTGTGGCGAGTTTGTGTATCGGTGTAAACCTTCTCCCTGATTTCCTTCCAACAAATTATCTTCCTTCTAACAAATTATCTTCCTTCAGTGCAGGCTTCCAGCATGGGCCAAATAAGATCTTGGGATAACAGCAGACCCTCAATGTCCCCATAAAAATCTGACAATGCTGTGAACTTAGTGTCTCCAGCCCCTCTCATTTCAGAACTTTCCAACAAGAACTTTCCTGTGCAGAGTACAGGGAAGCCAAGCCAATTTTCTGTTTTGGGTATTAAATTTAGACCTTTCATCCTGACCATGAGATATTTCTGGATTCTTCATGAGTATTCAGTGAATGCCAGTTTTCAAGATGCGATCCCATCTGGGGCTACTCTGCATACTGCCCACTTTATCTCATTCTCTTAAACCGGAGAAAAATGACCCAGACACAGGAACAAATTTGGAAGCGGGGTATTCTGTTATCCATTAATGTTATCCATTTAGTGCCTTTGCCATCTAGGTTATTTGGGGATGAAAGAATTTAAATTTAAATGGAAACCTATTCAGTTTTGCAGAGAGGCTAAACTGTCTCTGCTCTGGCAATTTAATCTTGTGGGTATGTTTAGTAGCAGAATGTGCTTTCCTAAAAGGTTAAAAGGTAAATCATATGTGAAACATTAAACTGAATGGATGAGATTCCAGAGATCTTATTAAATGCATGCCTGGTATGACATTTTCATCATATGGTTTTTTAAAATGGGTTTTGTGAGATTAATGGGCAATGAAGAGAAGCCAAAATAATATGCAATTCATATTAGTTCCTTGGTTATAATTATGGGTTGAAATATAGAATGCACCTAACATTCTTACTGGGCTCAAATAATAAGTATAGCATCACTTATTGAGTGCTAACTGTATGTTAGGGACTTTGTTAAATAATTCATGTATGTGTCAGAATTTATTAAAATATTAATTTAGATGTGAACTCCTTCTGTTTCTCCTCCTCTTGAAACAATCTGCATCACCTTGAGTTTTACAGGCCAAAATTAGAAGCTGCCTTTATATCTTTTGTAAAGGTCTGAGGTCTTTAGGGGAGCTTCTACTGGTTGTCCTCAGGGCGAGTGCAGAGAGGGAAGTTCAGAGTAAGAATAGAGAAGAGAGATGCTGAGAAGATTGGGAAAGCTTCACAGGTGGTTAAGTTTGGGGTAGCTCTTAAGAAGGTGGAAATACCCCAAGGAGGCCACATCATCCATCTGGTGGCTTCCAGTGTGGCCTAAGCTTACCTTGTCCCAGGTCTCACATGGAAGCATCAATTCCACTGGACCTAAAAGGACTGGGCACCCCAGGATGATGGGTGGGTGACCTGGCATTCATTCAGTCACCAGGATGGGCCATCGACATAAGACTATGAGTGATTCTCCGAGGCTTTTGTCACAGTGAAGGAACCCAGAACCTTGGCATCCCTCAGGAACTGTGTGAGGGAGAGAAACTCAGCACTGACAGAATGGGAGCTCAGAGTTGGATTTCAGGTGATTATCAAACAATATACTTCCCCTGGCAAATCTGAGACGTGAACTAAAATGGGTGACCTCTGTATCAGTCAGTTCCCTGGCAGGATAAAGATGGCACATTCTGGGCAATGGTGGAGAGCTTAACAAAGGACTATTTATAAAGGTGTGGGCAGGGTTTAGGGAAACCAACAAGCATCCAGCAACAAAGGCAGTCATGCGTCCTTAAGCCTGAAGCAGCCAGAGAAGGGACCAGGTACCAGAAGCCCAACACAGCCCCTGTGGGGGGAAGGTTGCTCAAGAGGAGCCTCTAGGTGCAGCCAGTCTTGGCCTCAGTCTCCTCCAACTCTCTATCTTCTGCTTGGCCTCCTGTTGGCTAAACCTGACAGGGAACCAAAGGAGCAGGCAACCACTTGAGATTATCCACTGCAGACTGGCCTCCAAAGGGAGAAAATGGCAGAGTGGAGATCTGGAGGGCAGACAGACTGAATTATAAAGCAAATTATACAATCAAATGATGGGCAGAAAGGCCTTGTGAGGTCAACCAAATCACTCCCACATGGCCAAGCTGCCCTGATTCTCCAGCTGAAGTTACAGGCATCTCCTTGAGTTAGGTCTAATTTCATCTCTGCACACTGCCCACACCCACATCATCTCATTTAACCCTCATGATAGATTTGCAAGGACAGTATTGCTTTTTCCATTTTGTAAAGAAGGAAATTGAGTCCTGGAGAGTTAATAGAGGGCCCAAGGTCACACAGCTAGTGGCTGGCTGAGCCAAGATTCAAACCCCAGTCTGCTTGATCCCAAAGCCATTGTTACCAGCCTGGCTAAACTGGCTCAAAACCAGCTCAGTGGAATCTGGAAGAAGGACCATAAATCACACTGCTGAGGTAAAATGATTTTCTGTATGAGGCAAAGGGATTTTCTGTGTGGGAGAGCCAGGGTTAACACGCTGTCTGGCTTTCTCTGCCTACAAGGACTTTGCCAAGGAAGTTCTTTTCTTTCCCAGGTAGGGCTAATGGTTTGAAATCCAAGTGCTTATCCTGGAATCAAAGAGAGAGAGGAGATGGAGAGAAAATGCTTGGTTGATGATGGGAAAAAAGTATATTTTCATTTCAGATGCCTTTCAAGTTCTTTTTTTCCCAGCTGAGTGTTGGTGTATTTATAGAATTCAGGGGGAGTATTTAAGGGTAACCAGCAGTGAAGCTGCATTTTGGGCCATCAGAAAGCTCAGAATCATGCAGGAAAACGTTGACGGGAGGGGACAAGAAAAGGCCAGGAGCAGCAGGGCATGAAGCTTCTCATGTTGCCAAGACTTTTTCTCCTTTCTGGGCTGATGACGTCAAATCAAGGTCTATAAGAGTGCTACAGATGGAATTATAGAATCAAAATGACAGGCAAATGGGTGGATGGCTAGAGAAATGGTGATATAAACACACAGCAGAATATTATTCAGCCACAAAAAGAAATGAAGTATGGATACAGGTCACAATAGGGATGAACCCTGAAAACACTTTCAGTGAAAGAAGCTAGAGACAACAAAGGCCACCTATTGTATGACTCCATTTTTATGAAATATCTAGAGAAGGCAAATCTGTAGAGACACTATGCAGGCTTGTGATCGCCAGTGGCTGGGAACTAGTGAGATTGTGGACCAACTGCTTCTTGGGGAACAGGATTTCCTTTGGGGGTGATGGAAATCTGGAAACAGACCAGGGTAGTGATTGTACAATATTGTGAATGTACCAAATGCCACTGTGTTTTCCCTTTAAAAAGGTTAGTTTTATGTTACATAGATCTCACTTCAATTTTTTTAAGAAAATGATGGGCAGTCAGGCCTTTGGGAGGTCACCCTACATCTTCCAAGCTGTGTTTGCTCTCAATGGCTGAAGCCTCAGTTACTGCCTGGTATAAGGTCTGATTTCACACTAGATTTCCCTTCTTTCTCTGCTCTTCTGACCACTGGTTTCCATTCAGTTGCTCAGACACACCAAACCTGTCCCTGTCTCAAGATCTTTGCGCCTGGCTGTTCTTTCCCCAGATTTTCACCAGCCTGGCTCCTTCTCCCCATCCAGATCACAGCTCAGATGTTAGATTTTCAGGGAGGCTTTTTCTGACACTGTTACTTAAAGTGATACATCTACAGGTCATTTTCCTTCACTCTGTTTTTCAGACTGTCGGTTATGGCCCATTACTGGTGGGTATTGAAATCAATTTAATGGGTCTTTTTTTTTTTAAGAAAGGGGGATGCCCACCTCTTTAAAAAAACAAAACAAAACAACCATTTTTGGCTGCACTGGGTCTTTGTTGCTGTGCGGGCTTTCTCTAGTTGCGGAGAGCAGGGTGCTACTCTCTAGTTGCAGTGAGCAGGCTTCTCATTGCTGTGGCTTCTCCTGTTGCTAAGCATGGACACTAGGGCATGTGGGCTTCAGTAGTTGCGGCACACAGACTCAGTAGGTGTTGCACATGGGCTTAGCTGCCCCATGGCACGTGGTATCTTACCTGACCAGGGGTGGAATGAGTGTCCCCTGCATGGTGAGGCAGATTCTTAACCACTGGACCACCAGGTAAACCCAGGTTAATGGGTCTTGATTAAAATTTTAAAAAACTAAAATGAAGTAGAATAGAAAATATCACCCGGAATAAGGGTAAATGCTTCTTTGGTCAGAAATATTTGCTGTATAACAAACCAGTCCAAATTTATTGGCTTAAAAACAACACCTTTCCCCCTGACAAGTCTGTGGGTCAGCTGGGCTCAGCTGGGCAGTTCTTCTGCTCCGTGTAGTATCTCCTGGGGTCACCACGTTACTGAGTTCAGCTAGGAGGGGGCTGGAACATCCAAGATGGTTTCCATTCCTTCTGAGGCCTCAGTGCTGGCTACCATTTCGCCCTCAAGTGGACTTTCTCTTTCTCCTTGTGGTCCCTCATCATTCAGTGGTCTAACCTGGGATTCTTTACATGGCAGCTGTATAGTAGGGGCATAAAAGTGAAAGCCACCAGGCCTCTTAAAGCTGAGGCTCGGAACAAGTACAGTGTCATTTCCATCACATTCTATTGGTCAAAGCAAGTAACAGGACCTTATTAGGTGCAGAGTCCTGACCAATAGACTACCAAGGAATTCCCTAGACTCCACCTCTTGACTCAGGAGTAGCATGTACATACCAGGAATGATGTTCACCAAATTCCTGGTAGACACCTTCACAGACAATCTACCACAACTTATGTGAAAGTTTTATTCCAGCTTAGTAAATGTGCATGTGTGTTCATTGGGTCACACAATAAACATATTTCTTGTGAGTCACAGTCAAAAGGTTTAAAAAAAAAACACACTCCAGGACTTCCCTGGTGGTCCAGTGGTTAAGAATCCGCCTTCCAGTGCAGGCGACTTGGGTTTGATCCCTGGTCAGGAAACTATGATCCCTTATGCCATGGAGCAATGAGGCCTACACACTGCAACTACTGAGCCCAACTGCTCTGGAACCCCTGTGCCACAACTAGAGAGAAGCCCTCATGCCACAACTAAGATCTGACGCAGCCAACTAAATAAATATATATATTTTAAAGCTCCACACTTCTTTTAATATCTTCCATAGCACTTAGTACTCTCAGAAT
The DNA here is from genome assembly GCA_007570785.1 of Antilocapra americana. Lineage (NCBI taxonomy): Eukaryota > Metazoa > Chordata > Mammalia > Artiodactyla > Antilocapridae > Antilocapra > Antilocapra americana. Next base: position 7,266,326 of record ML663006.1, read on the forward strand.
TTAATTTACTTTACTATATATCTCTCCTATTAGAATATAAGCTCTCTGAGGGCAAGGACCTTGTCTGTCTTGTTCACCATTATATCCCCAGTACCTATCAGGGCCTGGCACTTAATAGGTGCTTAATAAGCATCTGTTGTTGAATAATAATAAGTTATCATTTACTGGGTGCTGAGCATTTAAAAGAACTATGTCATTTAATTTGTTTAATATACTTGAGCTCCTATTGTGTGCTGGTGAAACAACAGTGAACAAAATTGACAATAATCGCTGCCACATGAAGTTTATATCACACTATGATACTAGAATACTATCAAGTAGATATGTTGATATTATTTTGACAGATAAGGAAACTGAGAGTCAGAGAAGTCAGTCAGCTTACCCAAGGTCACACAGCTAATAATTTCACCCTGACACCTGGCTCTTCTCCCCTCAGCCACAGATGTTGGGTTTTGCCCAGAGATGGGCCTACGTGGTTACAGACCTCAATTCCTGCAATTGCTTCTCTGAAGGATTAGACTTCTTTCTGGGAATCAGGCACAGGGCAGTGGGACGAGGCAAGTCCCATGACCTCAGAGTCCCTGCCTACCCCACTCCCTGCCCTCCCCATTCTGTGACGAAGTCTCACACCTGGGGTGTTGCAGATTTGAGCCACAGGTCTCAGTCACCCCCCACTGTCTTATCAGCATGTGACATCCCCAAGTGGCTGGGGCCTGCAGGCCTGGCAAAGAATGCAGCCCGAACAAAAATAAACCTGCCACATTCCTTGGCAGCCCCCTACCCCTTCCCGCTCTCCAGCCATCAGTCCTCACTGCAGAGCTTGCCAGGGAAGGCCGAGAGAGAGAGCAGGGTGGAGGAAGTGCTGCGGCAGACCAACCCTGAGAAAGAGAGGGAGAGGGGAAGAGAGGAAGAGAAAGAAAGAGAGAGATCACCTTATATGGGAACGTGCGCAAACAATGTGTGGCAATGGCTTAGAGGGCAGCAGAGGTCAGATACCAGACAGATGGAAGAAATTAAACATGGGACAGAGCGTGTTCCTGGGCCCTGAAAACAGCTCTTGTTTCACAGCGAGTTCGCACAAAACCTGGCCCGTTTTCCTTTTTTGCCTAAGCCAAGCAAGACATGCGTCCTAAACTCTATATGACTTTGAGTCAGGCCCCCAACTCTGGCTGGCAGAGCTCTCAATCCTCTCAAGTCATTTCTTTGACGAACAAAATTCCTCTTTTCCAAAGAAAAAAAAAAGACTGGGCTTGTTTCCCAAGAGTTTCCAATATCTCTCCAAAGCACATAAATTAGCGGTTAATGAGTGAATACCCCTTCACTTCTCATTCATTCATTCATTCACTCATTCAACAAATACTAAGGACCAATTATGCCCCATGCATTGAGCCAGGGTCTGAAAAGACAGCGCTGCTGCTGTTGATAGTTGTAAAAATAATAACATCAATAATAGTAACAGTTACCATTTGTCGATTGCATTCATCTGATAAGTATTTTAATTCATAATAATTTACTTAGTACCTTCCATGTTCTAGTCATTAGTGATACCAAATGTTGATCTTGAATCATCCGGTCCCTGCCATTGTGAAGTTTATAAGGGAGTTGGGGAACAGAAAAGATAGATATTGAACACATGAAACGACAGATATTGAACACAGGATCCTTATAACAGCTTTTAGAATTAGCTACCATTACCATCTCCATTGTATACTAGGTTTTCAGCCTCAGAGCTATGGACATTTTGGGTTGGATCATTCTTTGCTGTGTGTGTGTTGAGGAGACTGCTCTGTGCACTGTAGGATACTTACCAATATCCCTGGCCTCTACCCAGGCTTTCCAGGTGGCGCTAGTGGTAAAGAACCTGCCAGTGCAGGAGATGTAGGAGACACTGGTCAGGAGGATCCCCTGGAGGTGGGCATAGCAACCCAATGCAGTATTCTTGCCTGGAGAATCCTATGGATGGAGGAGCTGACCGGCTGCAGTCCATGGGGTCACACAGAGTCGGACACACTGAAGCGACTTAGCATGCACATGATGGCCTCTACCCACCAGGCATCAGTCGCAATACTCACCCCCCTCCAGTTCCTCCAGTTATAACAACCAAAAAACACCTCTAGACATTGTCAGATATTCCTGGGGGACAAATCACTTCTGGTTGAGAATCACTTTTTTTTTTTTTTGAGAATCACTTTTTTCAACAGATGAAGAAGCAGAGACTCAGCATGGGTTATAAAACTTCCTTACAGTCATACCACTGGAGAGTAGGGCTTACATCCTGATCGTTCTGATTCCAAAGCCCATGGGCCTAAGTGTTACAGTGCGAAACCCTGTTTCCTTGTTCTAACAGATGACTCTGGATTTGTATGATTGTAGACATCACTGGATCATTTCACAAAATGGAAGTCATCTGTGTTCAGATCCCCTGAGAAGCAGGTGCTAAAATGGATATAGATTTGCAAGAGACTTACTGAGGATTTATTTATTTATACCTATGAAGGATAACAGAGAAGGCAATGGCACCCCACTCCAGTACTCTTGCCTGGAAATTCCCACGGATGGAAGAGCCTGGTAGGCTGCAGTCCATGGGGTCGCTAAGAGTCGGACACGACTGAGTGACTTCCCTTTCACTTTTCACTTTCATGCATTGGAGAAGGAAATGGCAACCCACTCCAGTGTTCTTGCCTGGAGGATCCCAGGTACGGTGGAGCCTGGTGGGCTGCCGTCTATGGGGTCGCACAGAATTGGACACGACTGAAGCGACTTAGCAGCAGCAGCATGAAAGATAAAGGGGAAGGGAGGGAGGGTAGGCAAGAGACTGTTCAGATTGTGAGGCTGGTCTGATACCTTTGGCAGGAGAAGGGGACAGGAAGATAGGATAGGAAGAGTCTTGGACAGCAGCACGGTTCTAAGAAAGTTTTGGCCACGCTCAATGGGAGTTCCCCAGCCACAGTCAGCTGGAAGAGGGATTCCAGTTTGGGCAGCAGTGGGGCTTCACTAGTACTGTCATCGGCTGGGAGAAGCCCTGGAAGGTATGACCTTGGCATGAACTTGGTGGATCCAGAGGGGTGACTAGTGCTGTCAGTCAACCATGTTCTTTGAAGCAGAGCTCTCCTGAAGGAGCTCTGAGGGTGCACTCCATGGCTGCCACATCATCAAAGAAGTGCTGCCCAGTAGTTACATTCACCTTAAGACAAAGATATTTAAAAGGCACTGGACAAATGGATAAGAAAGCTGTGGTACATATACACAATGGAATATTACTCAGCATTAAAAAAAAAAATTCATTTGAATCAGTTCTACTCAGGTGGACGGAACTGGAGCCCATTATCCAGAGTGAAGTAAGCCAGAAGGAAAAACAACAATACAGTATACTAAGGCATATATATGGAATTTAGAAAGATGGTAACGAGAACCCAGCATGTGAGACAGCAAAAGGAACGCAGATGTATAGAACAGACTCGTGGACTCTGTGGATGAGGGCAAGGGTGGGATGATATGGGAGAATGGCATTAAAACATGTTAATTATCATACGTGAAATCAATCGCCAGCCCAGGATTGATGCTCGGGGTTGGTGCACCGAGATTTTCCGGGGGGAGGGAGGAGAGAGGGAGGAGGGAGGGGGGTTCTGGAGGGGGAGCATATGTAAACCCATGACGATATCATGTCATTGTATGGCAAAACTAATAAAAAAAATTAATAATAAATTAAAAAAATAAAATAAATAAAAGGCACTGGAGATGCAGTGGGTAACAACGCCAGCTTGGCATCCTTGAAGCAAAAGAGTTCCTTTTTCCCTGCAATGTCTTGAGCTTCTTGGTGAACTTCGAAGTCAGCTCCAACTTGGGTACCATCAGTGAGGAGTGCAGCCTTGAGGTTCCAGTTGGTAGTCTATGGATCTGAGCCTCAGTTCCCCCATCCAAGTCATAGAATTAACTTGCCTTATCTCATAAGGTTCATGTGAGGATTCAACAGATGTTCACAGAATTGCTCTCAGGAGAAGATGGAGCTCCTCCTCCGCAAACTTTCTGCCCATGCTTTGGTTTTGTACAGACATCTCCCTACTAGCCACCCTCTCATCCTTCCCACTAAGATTCATCTTGGCATCTACCCAAGAAACAAAAAACTAGCATCCCCAAGGCTAAGTCTGACAGAAAGACTAGTTGTGTTTGGCTCACAGAACACTAAACAAACAAACCAACATTTGAAAACTGAGATATTTCAGGAAGAGAAGAGTCAAAACCAGTGAGACTCAATTCTATTTATTGGGACTGTCTGGATTTCTAGGTTCCCTTGAAATTTTAGGAAATTGGGATATACTGCATGGCAGATTGGCTGAAGGTGAGAAGAGGCTGCCTCCTTCGGATGGGACATGCACTGAACTGTTTGTCACGGTGCCCATCACTTCCTACCATGAAGCTGGTGTCAGTTGCTGACTATCATCACCTTTGTGCTCCCATTCTTCATAGAATGACATACCTTTGTCTCATGCACCTATTGAAGAGGAGGATGTAGACGAGGAACCCTGCGTTCTTTCTTGTACCTGCTCCTATTTCAGTCACTTAAATCATCTCTTGCTGCCCATAGCATCCAAGTTTACCTTTAAGCTTGTCATCCTTTTTTAGTCCTTCTCAAATCTTCTTCCTAAAATTATCCCTGCAATTTTATAACAGATCTCTACATTTTTATTTCCTTTCAGTTGGCAAAGCACTGTCATTCACTTTTAATAACCCAAGAGGCTCATATTATTTCCTCCATTTATTTAAGTGTAGTTTAAAAAAATACTTCTTTATTTTTTTAATTATTATTATTATTATTTTTTGGCTGTGCTGGGTCTTTGTTGCTACACACAGGCTTTCTCTGGTTGCAGTGAGTGGAGGCTACTCTTCTCTATGTTGCACTGGCTTCTCATTGAGGTGGCTTCTCTTGTTGCAGGGCATGGGCTCTAGGGCACACAGAGTTCAGTGGTTGTGGCCCACTCCCCAGAGCATGTGGAATCTTCCCAGACTAGAGGTCGAATCTGTGTTCCCTGCATTGGCAGGTGGATCTAATCCACTGAACCACCAGAGAAGTCCTATTTCCTCCATTTTTGAAAGGAGTTGTCTTAGAGGGGTGAAGGGCAGTGTCCAAGAACACAGCTGGTTAGTGGTAGAGGAAAGTCCTTCTGACTCTAAGTTAGATACTTTATCCATTACTTTAGGCTGCAAAGTGTGTTAGAGCTTTTAATTGCAAAAGACAGAAAGTTTGTTGAAACCAGCTTAGGCAAAAAGACAATTTATTAGCTCATGCAACTGATGAGCTAATCCAAATGAGCCATAGGCTTTAAGCATAACTGGATGTAGGAGCTCAAATGTTGTCCCAAGGACTCTGTCAATCCTCCATTTCTCTTTATCGACGCTTTACTGTGTTGCCTTTATTCTTAGGCAGCCATTCCACTTACAATGGCAAGATAAGCTTCATCTGTTAGTTTCCAATCCAATGAAAAACGAGCTGCTCTTCTGAGACCAGCGGGGACCAACAGGAACTAAGTCTCATTGATCCTGATTGGTCTGATCTAGCCATGACCCCTGAGCCAATCACTGGCCAGAGAAATGTGGTGTTTTGATTGAGCATTTTCAGTCATGTGACCACCCCCAAACAAGGGGGTGGGTTAGCTACAACCAAACAGAAGCTTCTGTTTGACAGTGGAGGAGAGATGCCCCAGAGGAAAAATGGATGCTGTTATCAGAAGGGAGATGAATTCTAGACAGAGAACCATGTTCATTACATCTAGGCTCTTCCCCACCACTGACTCCTTCCCTCTAGCCTTCTCAATATGCATCAGTTGTCTTCTCTACTCCCACCTGCCCTGCCTTCTTCCTGGGACATTCCCTTCCTCTCACTAGAAGGCCACCCTCAGACCCCTTTTCTTCATTCAAACTGACTTCAAGACCCAGGTAAAGCCTCACCTATTCAACCATTCTGGGCTACAGTGAAATTATTCTCCTGGGAACTCCTAATACAGTGAGAATCTGAACGACACACACCCGCACTCAGCTCCATAGCTGTTGAACGAATGAATACGGAAATAATTTACAAGAATTGTGATAATTAGAAAGCAGGGTCAAGACTAGAATGAAATAAACAAAAATGTTAGTGGTAGCTATTTTGATAGGTTATGGGTGATTCTGGCTTTTCTTAATTCCTTTCAGTATTTTCTACAATTAAGAAAAAGATTATGATAAAAGGCAGTAATGTGGGTCTGATTTAAACATCTAGATGATAAGCACAGTGAAGGCAAGGACTAAGGGTTAATTTTGATACGCCTCCTAACTCCCTGCAACAACAGATAGTGTAAGAGCTAGTTGGAGCTCACTGGGAGCCATGTTAGTAATAACAGCAAGAGGGCTTAGAGACTGTCTGTCAATTCCCTTCCCCAAAGCCAGTCCCCTTTTCCTCTTTCAGACTCTCCAAACCTCGATTTTATGTGGCGTCCTTTGCCTCTTCCTCACTGCCACGTGCTTCATGGAAGAAGACTCCAGCCCCAAGCCCTGCGCTAATCAGTCCAACCCAGGGTTTCTCAACCTTAGTATTACTGACATTCGGGGGCAGGATAATTCTGCTAATGTTGAGTTGTTGCATGTGCCACACTGGAGTTTACTTGTTGTATGAAGTAAAAATTTTCCTTAATGTTTAAGCTCATGTGAGTTGTGCCTTTCTGTTACAGCATCTTAACCAATCCCGGGGTCTGTTAAAGACATTGCACACACATACAATAAAAGGACCATCCAAAAAGTGATAATCTGGGGACTTCCCTGGTGGTCTAGTGTTTAAGACTCTGCACTTCCAGCGCAGGGGGTGCAGGTTTGAACCCTGGTTAGGGAACTAAGATCCCACATGCCATGGGGCAAGTCCAAAAGGGTGGTTGAGGGTAAATATCAGAATCTGGAGTTTGGGACAGGTGTATCACTTAATAGCTTCTTTTGAGTACCACTGCTGATCTAAAACAGTTTCCAGTGCCATGTGAAATTACTGATAACCTGTAGAGATGCTGAGACACGAGAGCAGCTTAATTTCTTTTGCAAAACAAGCAATATCTGGACTTGAACCCACTAGGTCCCATCATATGAAAACTGCTGCAAAACACAAGTTTCTGTAGTTGTTGAGCTAATATTTTGGGGAGTCTACCAAACAGTCTCTCAGATGGCGCTTTTAAGTTAAGAAAATATTAAGCCAAATGACATAACCTCTAGAAGTCTCAATTTGCTCATCTGTTAGCTGGGTAGAACAAGATGAGAATCCTCTGATACCAAGGATCAGAAAACACTTCCTGAGCCATAAAGTAGGTAGTAAGTTATCAATACTAAGCAGATAAGACATACAGAAATGCTGTTTCTAGCAATGGAACGTTCTAAATTTAAGATGTGGTATCACCAAAATTGTCTGTTGATTGTTTGAGTTTCTTATGCTTCTGAGGTTTTGCTTTCTCATTTTTGTACTATGGCAAGACCTCATTCTGACTGTGCATTGAGGATAAAATGCGGCTCTTTGGGTTGTTTTTTTTTTTACATACCACACTATTTTATTTCATTAGAATCAATTTGACTAAAGTACTAAAATAATTTTTTTTAATTTTTATCTTAATTGGAGGCTAATTACTTTACAAGATTGTGGTGGTTTTGCATACATTCACATGAATCAGCCATAGGTGTACATGTATTCCTCATCCTGACCCTCCCTCCCACCTCCCTTCCCATTCCACTTCTCAGGGTCATCTCAGTAAAATGCGGCTCTTTGAAAGAGAGAAACATATTACTATTATTATTTCCTACGATTTTCTTGTCCCACCTCAGATGATAGCAACAAGGCAAGCAAAAGAGACTTGGAGGCGAAGACTCCATAGTTCACCGCTACCCTCTGCTGGTCATTAGCGGTGCCACAGATGGATACAGAGAAGAAAGGGTCCCAGAGGGACCCCAGGAAACTGAGGCTCAGAGAGGGAAAGGGATTTGCCTGAGGGCACAGAGCTAGCTTTGGACAGAACACTAGGGACTCCTGATTCTTAGCTTTTTCCAAAGGGAGAAAAATGAGGACTAGAAACTCACTCATTATGCTTCAGTCTTGCTAGGTTCTCAGAAGATTTTCTAGACATTCTGATTGGGATTTTTCTCTCCTGTTCTTCCCTCACCACCCAAACTGCTTGGAACTCCAAGCTTTTCTTCATACCAAGGTGCCCTCCATTGGCCCTGAGGCTACGAGTCCTGTTGGGTGCTGGATGCTTTACAAAAAATGATCTCAGATCTTTACAACTGCTTTGTAAGGTAGCCCAGGAAACTAAAGCTCAGAGAGATTAAGACTCTTGTCCAAGGTCCAGTAGCTGGTAAGAACAGGAATCATGATCTCAACTCTCATCTGAGACCCCAAAGCCCACATTATGCCTGCCACCAAAAAAACAAAACAAAGCAAAACATCATGGCAACATGTGCTGAAGGATGATTAAAGGTAATCTTGTGGGTTTTTTTAATGCCTCAGATGGCATTTGCTGGGCAGACAGACATAGCATGAAGCAATGAAAGAGGGAAATTGTGAGCACCTACCACATGCCACTGACACTCATATACATCATCTGTCAATTCTCCTATGACACATGTATGCTCTTGAATTCTGTTGACAATTTTGAGGCACAAATGAGAAAATTGAGTTCAAAGAGATAAAGAAATATGCCTAAAGTCACTTGGTAAAAGCTGGCATTCAGACTCTAATCCCTCTGCCTGGTGTTAGTATATAAACAAATTACATTCTTAAAAACATAAGGAGCAGAGAGGAGGGTATATGGTAGTCTGTGTCAGGCTCGACTGCAGGCCTCCAGCCATGAAAGCCCTCAGACTCTCCTATAAATCATTTTATTCCTGGAGGCCTCAGGATTTGAAGTCGTCCCGATCTAGGTTCAAACCCATTACTGAGCATGAGTATATGCCAGGCCCTGATTGGGTATATTATTTCATTTAATTCTTGAGAGAATGCTGTGAGGTAGATAGCAATTATTATTCCTGTTTTACAAGTGAACAGATTGAAGCTCTGAGAAGTACAGTTGACCCTTGAACAGGTTTGAACTGCCCTCACCCACTTCCATGAGAACTTTGTTCAATAATGAATACCGTAGTTGATTGAACTTGCAGATGTGGACCAACCACAGATATGGAGAGTTGACTATAAGTTACACTGGGATTTTCAGCTATGTACAGGGTTGGTGCCTCTAACTCCTGTGTTATTGAAGGTCTGTGTGTTGTGCTGTGCTCAGTTGCATCCAACTCTTTGAGATCTATGGACGGTAGCCCCCCAGGCTCCTCTGTCCATTGCATTCACCAGGCAAGAGTACCAGAGTGGTTTGCCATGGCCCCCTCCAGGGGATCTTCCTGACCCAGGAATCCGACCCATATCTCTGGCATCTCCTACGTGGAAGCCAGGCTCTTTACCCACTGAGCCAGCTGGGAAGGCCCAATTGAAGGCTTAGCTGTAGCTAATTCAAGTGTGAGCAAGCCCAGGTGTTGATAATTTGCCAATATTTTATGTGATGTTGTCTTCATGGTCTTATTCTTCTCCATTAGCAGACAGGAAAATAGAGTTAAAGACAAGTGAAAATGACTTTCCTCAGGGCCTTTGCACTCACTGTTCCCTCTGTGTGCAATGCTCTTCCCAGACATCCAGAGGGCTTGCTCCCTTACCTCCTAAGGTCTTTACTTATTCATCTTCTGGATTTCCCTAGTGGTCCAGTGGTTGAGAATCTACTTGTCAATGCAAGCGACATGGGTTCAATCTCTGGTCCAGGAAGATTCCACATGCCTCCGGGCAGCTAAGCCTGGGAGCCCCAACTACTGAGGCTACACTCTAGAGTCCGTGCTTTGCAACAAGAGATGCCACCACAATGAGAAGCCCACACATCACAACTAGAGGGTAGCCTGAGCACAGCAACAAAGACCCAGCACAGCCAAAAATAAATAAATAAAATAAAAAAATTTTTTAAGTCATCTTATAAAATGGAACAGGACCCTATGGTCCTTCCCGCCCCACCCCCCACCTCCCCATGTCCTCTGTCTGCCTTTTGTCTGTAGAAAACTCTAGTCAAAGAGTAAGTTTAATCAGAGAAGTGAGAAATATAGAAACAAAGGAAAACAATGGAGACCAAAAAATAATAATTTAGTCATTAAGCATAGTCAAGGACCTTTAGTTCTTTCTCAAGGGCTATAGATAATATTCTGAGCCATATCCTGTGACCTGTCTTATATATACTAGAACACCAGGGTGAAGAAGTTAACAATATATATGTTAACTATAGGATGACCAGATTGTACCCACGACATAAGCTGCCACAATTCTGAGAACTGGCCTCAACGAAATGGGAACAAATGGACCCTGGAACTGAAGATTAACTGTGTCTAAAACAATCAAGATGATGCTGGTCAGACTCCAATGACCAATTTGAAGATGACTGTAAGAGGTGACTATGCTGTTTCTACATGTAGGCTCGTCCTTCCGTCTATAAAAGTTCTTGCCCCACTGGTTTTCAGTGTAGAGGGAGGCAGTCAGCCTTTGGACAGGTGTCTGTCCTCCCTGCCACCCAGTTACCGGCATCTGAAATAAAGCAAACTTTCCTTTCCACCAGCCTGGCCTGTTTATTGGCTTTTGAGTGGCGAGCAGCTGGACCCCACACACTCTTTTGGTAACACTTCTGGACTTCTCTGGTGATCCAGTGGCTAAGACTTCCCACTCCCAATGCAGGGGGCTAAGGTTCAATCCCTGGTCGTGGAACTAAGAGTTCACCAGCCATAACTAAAAGACCCCACACGCTGCAATGAAGATCAAAGATTCCACGTGATGCAACTAAGACCCAGTGCTGTCAAATAAGTAAATATCTTTTTTTAAAAAACAATGTCATCTTCCTAAGGGAGGCCTTTCGTGACTGCCCTAATTAAAAATTCACCCTCAAATCTTACATCTCAATGACAAAAGACAGAAAACCCAATTCAAAAGTGGACAGAAGACTTAAATAGATGTTTCTCCAAGAAGACATAAAAATTGCCAATAAGCACATGAAAAAAGGCTCAATACTTAATAATCTGCATTAGGGGAATGCACATCAAAACCACATGAGATACCACTTCATACTACTAGGATGGCTGTTATTTACAAAATGGAAAATTAAAAGTACTGGCGGTGTGGAGAGAGCCCTCAGACATTGCTGGTGGGAATGTAAAACGGTGCAGCTACTGGAGAAAACAGTTTGATAGTTCTTCAGAAAGTTAAATATACGACCTAGAAATTCCATCCTTAAGTTTTCACCTGAAAGAACTGAAAACAGGGGGATTTCCCTGGTGGTCCAGTGAGTAAGATTTCATGCTCCCAAAGCAAGGGGCCAGGATTCAATCCCTGGTCAGGGAACTAGATCCCTGTGCCACAATTAAGAGTTCGCATACCACAACTAAAGACCTCACATGTTGCAACTAAGACCTGGTATAGCCAAATAAATATGTAAATAAATAATATTTTAAAAAGAAAATGTTTTGGAACTCAGTAGAGGTAGTGTTAAGTTCATCCCTCAATACATCTCATCTCCCTTCTTCATTTGAATTTTCTCCATAGGAAAATCACACACACACTGCTACTGTTCAGCCTGTTTCTTTAGAATATAAACTCCAAGAGGGGAGTGATTTTGATCTCTTTAGGTAACTCACATAAACCCCCAAAGAGTTCCTGACATTCATTAAATATTTGTTGAATAAATGAATTAGAAAAAGTGTAGTGATGAAGCAGAGTCTAGCTCCCCCAACCTTCCATGTTGCTGTTGTTGTTTAGTCACTAAGTCATATCTGATTCTTTTTTTTTTGTCTATAAATGTTTTATTTCACCAATACATAACATTTTATTTTTTTGCTATTATCTATGGTCTTTTTTTTTAATTAGTTTTGCCATACAATGACATGATATCACCATGGGTTTACATATGCTCCCCCTCCAGAACCCCCCTCCCTCCTCCCTCCCTCCGGGAAATCTCGATGCACCAGCCCTGAGCATTGATCCTGGGCTGGCGATTGATTTCACATATGATAATTAACATGTTTCAATGCCATTCTCCCATATCATCCCACCCTTGCCCTCATCCACAGAGTCCACGAGTCTGTTCTATACATCTGCGTTCCTTTTGCTGTCTCGCATGCTGGGTTCTCGTTACCATCTTTCTAAATTCCATATATATGTGTTAGTATACTGTATTGTTGTTTTCCCTTCTGGCTTACTTCACTCTGGATAATGGGCTCCAGTTCCATCCACCTGAGTAGAACTGATTCAAATGAATTTTTTTTTAATGCTGAGTAATATTCCATTGTGTATATGTACCACAGCTTTCTTATCCATTCGTCCGTTGATGGGCATCTAGGTTGCTTCCATGTCCTGGCTATTGTAAACAATGCGGCCATGAACATTGGGGTACACGTGGCTCTTTCAACTCTGGTTTCCTCGGTGAATATGCCCAGCAGTGGGATTGCTGGGTCATATGGCAGGTCTATTTGCAGTTTTTTAAGGAACCTCCACACTGTTTTCCATAGTGGCTGTACTAGTTTGCAATCCCACCAACAGTGTAAGAGAGTTCCCTTTTCTCCACATCCTCTCCAGCATTTATTACTTGTAGATTTTTGGATTGCAGCCATTCTGACTGGTGTAAAGTGATATCTCATTATGGAAAAGCTTCTGCACAACAAAGGAAACTATAAGCAAGGTGAAAAGACAGCCTTCAGAATGGGAGAAAATAATAGCCAATGAAGCAACGGACAAACAATTAATCTCAAAAATATACAAGCAACTCCTGCAGCCTCATTCTAGAAAAATAAAAGACCCAATCAAAAAGTGGGCCAAAGAACTTAACAGACATTTCTCCAAAGAAGACATAAAAATGGCTAACAAACACATGAAAAGATGCTCAACATCACTCATATCTGATTCTTTTTGCAATCCTATGTGCTGCATCCTGCCAGGCTCCTATGTCCATGTGATTTCCCAGGCAAGAACACTGGGGTGTGGTTGCCATTTCCTTCTCCAGGAGATCTTTCCAACCCAGAGGTCGAACCTGAGTCTCCTGCCTTGACAGGTGGACTCTTCAACATTGAGGAGCCCCTGGGAAGCCCCCTTCCCTCCATCCCTGTCTCTAATTCTAACTGGCTCTTGATCCTCAAGCATATGAACAATAATCCTCAGTCCAGATTCATTTTTCCCTCCTTTTCCCAAAGAGCTAAATCCACAAGCTCTCAGCTCAGCCCTATAAACCCTTCTCTGCAGAGAGTCTGAGAGAAAAAGGGCAGGAGAGAAGACAATGAATCCATCACTATGTGGAGAGACGCTGTCAGCTCCGTCATTCTGTGGCTGCCCACAGCAATTGATTGTAACCCCAAACCGGTGCTGTGAGGCCACCTTGGCCCCCAGCCAGCAGGACGTTGTTCCCAGATGCTGCCCAGGTGCTCTTCACCAGGGACATTTAGAGAAATGAGTCAATAACCATTTATGAACAGCCATTCTAACACAGCCCTTTACCAGGCACTTGGCCAAATTACAAACGTAAGATATGATCATTCATTTAATCATTCACTCATTCATGTGGTTATCAAACATTCATTGAGCACCTACTATGTGTCTTACACTGTGGCCCTTAATTTCACCATTTACAGTTGATTTAAAACTGAGGCACCAACACCATATAGACCAGATTTTCTTAGCTTTGGGCACTACTGACATTTTGGACCAGAAAATTTTTTGTTGTAGGGGGTTGATCTGTGTATTGTCAGATGTTTAGCAGCATTCCTGACCATTAGATGCTAGTAGCACTTCCCTGGTGGCTCACCTGGTAAAGAATCCACCTGCAATGTGTGAGACCTGGGTTTGATCCCTGGGTTTGGAAGATCTCCTGGAGAAGGGAATGGCTATCCATTCCAGTATTCTGGCCTGGAGAATTCCATGGACTATAAAGTCCACAGGGTCGCAAAGAATCAGGAATGACTGAGTGACTTTTACTTACTAATTCAGCACACTCCCGCAATCATGACAACTAAAAATGTCTCCAAATGCTGCCAAATGTTCCCTGAGGGTGCACAGTTACCCCTCTAATAAACCACTGGTTTAGATAAGTTGCTGTTGCTTAATTGCTCAGTTATGTCCGACTCTTTGCAACCATATGGACTATAGCTGGCCAGACCATCGCATATACCCAGCTCTTGACACAAAGCCTTTCACATAGTAGGTGTTCAATAAACATGTGTTATCTGAATTAATAAACAAAAGGATGGGGAAAAGATTATGAGAAAGGTGCCAAGCTAGATGAAATTGTATGGGCCCAGTGCTGAAGAATTGATGCTTTCGAACTGTGGTGCTGAAGAAGACCCTAGAGAGTCCCTTGGTCAGCAAGGAGATCAAATCAGTCAGTCTTAAAGGAAATCAACCTGAATATTCATTGGAAGGACTGATGCTGAAGTTGAAGCTCCAATACTTTGGCCACCTGATGTGAAGAGTTGACTTATTGGTAAAGACTCTGATGCTGGGAAAGATTGAGGGCAGGAGGAGAAGGGGACGACAGAGGATGAGATGGTTGGACAGTATCATCAACTCAATGGACATGAGTCTGAGGAAAATCCAGGAGATAGTGAGGGAAAGGGAAGCCTGGCGTGCTGCAGTGCATGGGGTGGCAAAGAATCGGACACAACTGAGAGACTGAACAACAAAAATTTCCTCTGCAAAAACACTATCAGGTCATTTTACCTGGGCAAATAAATTCTCTATAAGAGCTCTTCCCTGGCTGGGCCATATGACATGCCTTATAGCTGACCAGGTTCCCTGTGAACACAGAGATTTCCTTCCATGCATGGACATGAACATGAACATAGTTGCACAGTCATGTCTGACTCTTTGAGATCCCATGGACTGTGGTCTGCCAGGCTCCTCTGTCCATGGAATTCTCCAGGCAAGAGTACTGGAGTGGGTTGCCATTTCCTTCTCCGGGGGATCTTCCCAACCCAGGGATCGAACCCAGGCCTCCTGCATTGCAGGCAGATTCTTTACCAACTGAACTACTAGGGAAGCCCATGCATGCAAGAGGCTACTCGTTCAGGCTACTCAGTTCCAGGTCAAAGGACCATTTCATTGGTACTAGTGGCAGGAACTCTTGGTTGTCCTCCAATATCCATTCTCCTTTCTCAATAAAAGTAAGAAATGCGCCCCCCTATCAGATTTTAAGCAAGGAACATGGTCAAAGAGAATAAGGACTACATTTTCCATGTTCTATTACAAGGAAGTGTGGCCATATGACTAAGTGCTAACTAATGAGCCGCAAGGGCAGTGACAGGTCATGCTCTTGAGGGGAAGAACATGCCATTCCCTTTCTTTCTCCTTTCCTCCTTTTTCCATCCTTCTATTTGGAATCTGACTCTGATGGGGAGTCATTTTGGATGATGCTGGTAAGTGTAACACCCTAGAGATGGGTCCCTGATGAACTCAGAGTTGCCATACCAGCCCTGGACCATTGTCATCCAGACTGTATGCCATTTTTACCTTATTTAGGCCACTGTTATTTGGTGTCTTTAATGCATGCAGTTGAGATCTTATCCTAACTGATACAGTGCCTGTATCAGGACATTTTCAATGGCATTTAGACAGAGAAGGGAAAAAAATAAAACAAGCATGTGCATCCTTGCTAAATGCTAGTTTGAGAGTGCAATGCCTCATTTAATCACCAGGGCACCATAAGGTAGGTATTAGCATCGTCTTTTACAGATGGGGAAAATAAGGCTCAAGGAGGTTAAATAACTTTCTTCCAATCACATAGAAGTAGCAGAGTTGTGAGGTGTGCCCAGAACCACCTATTAAAGTTAGCTCCAGAAAATGATTTGCATATTAAAGACAGAGTTCTAATGGCATGTCCTAGAAAAGCTATAGCCTTAGGAAGGGCAAGAACCACAGTGATTTAGGGATCACATCAGTTAGAGCTGGAGGACTTTTACTCTATTGCTCTGCTTTTTACTTGATCCTTTAATGTCACTGCCTCTTGATTTATTCTCATTTTTAAAAATTTAAAAACATTAAAAAATATGTCTTTATTTTTAGCTGCGCTGGGTCTTTGCTGCTGTGCACAGGCTCTCTCTAGTTGGAGCGAACAGCGGCTACTCTTCATTGTGGTAGATGGGTTTCTCATTGTGGTGGCTTCTCTTGTTGTGGAGCATGGACTCAGTTGTTGTTTGGTATGGGCTTAGCTGCTCCCCAGCATGTGGGATCCCCCTGGCCCAGGGATTGAACTCGTACCCTCTGCATTGACAGATGAATTCTTAACCACTGGGCCATCAGGGAAGTCTAATTTACACTCTTGATAGAGAGATCCCCAATTGGTCACTGGCCAGCCAATGGTCTGGCTCTGCTTGGCAGTTGCCCATCCTCGTCAAATCAGCCCTGGTTAGGGATATGAAGGGTAGGGGCTGTGGTTTCAGGTTGAGCCAGAAGGAGTTAGGCATGGCAGAAAAATGTATAACCTCTGCTAAAATTAAAGCTTTAAATATTGGCTTATTGAACCTGGGCAAAAAGCAACCACTGTCCTTGTCTTCTAGGATCTTATAGCCTCTTATTATTTTTGTTACTATAATTAATAACATATCACTATTAATTAACAGCTGCAATTCACCAAACACTATTATTTACCAGGCATGGTGCTTTTAATGAGTAATCTCATGTTAATTCCTTTAAGGAAAATCAGTCAGTCACAGGCCTTTTATCATGTATGGCAACCCAGAGACATTTGGGATGAAGAGGTATGCTTTGGGAGAAGAAATATAATTATTCAACTTTCACTTATTTGGAGAAACTAAGTGGTAGGTGCAGTTGAAAGGGAGGCAATCTCCTGGGTAGGCATATGCTAAGCAGGAGGCTGTTTAGGCATAAGAGAAATGGGGGTGGGAATGAAAAAGAGACAGACGAGGGAAATTAAGTTTGATTGGATAAAATGGACAGTTAGAGTTCTGATAAGAGCAATAAAATGGGCATGGAGAGGTTCACAGATCTTCATATCACAGACTCTCCCAACACCCTCTCCCTCTTTTAGCAGAAGAGAACTGGGGTGATCTCCCCACCTCTTCTTCATGGAACCTACTGGAGCTCAACCTCCTGGCCCACTTTCAGCTAGGGTCCTCACTTCCTGTTTGTTGTACCTGCTCTGTCCCATGTCACCATCTCCATGTGTCCAGCCCCAGCCTGGTAACCTGATCCCAGTTTCTATCCATTCCATTGGCTTCTTCATGTGACTTGGAGCTCTTTAGCTGGACTGAGACTACCCTGATGAAAGCCACATCAGTGACTTCACAGAAAGGGTGGAAGCAGGTCAACATCTTTGACATGAAGATGCTGTCAATTTAACAGGGGCCAAGGTAATGAGACTATTTTAGTAAGCTTGTTTGATTGTGAGGAATAAATACTCAGTCACACTGGGTTACTGTGATATAATAAGAAATATATGTTAGGTCTCAGCTCCTGGTTCCTGACACAGAGCTCCTAAATTTCTTGGAATTCCCTGGGTGACAGGAACAACTTTTGTCCTAATGAGGCCACTCTTGGTGGGCTCCTGGATAGGTTCAGGATAGAGGATGGTCACCAGAAAGACCAAGCCATGATTAGAAGCTTGAAACTTTCAGTTCCACCCCCCATTTTCCAGGGAAGGAAGAGGGGCTGGATATTGAGTTAATAACTCATCATGCCTATGTGATGAAGCCTCCATAAAAACCTAAACTATGGAGCTTGGAGAACTTCTGGGTTGGTGGACACATCCACGTGTGCACAGGCTCACGTGGCACATCCCAGCTCCATAGGGACAAAAGCTCCTGCACTTGGGCCCCTGCCAGACTTTGCCCTATGTACCTCTTCACTTGACTGTTCTTATCTCTTACCCCTCACAATCAACCAGTAAACATGTTTCCCTGAGTTCTATGAGCCATTATATTACCGAAACTGGGGAAGGGGTCACAGGAACCCCCAGTTTGTAGTCAAGTCAAAACCTGGGACCCACTACTTGTGACTGGTGTCTGAAGTGAGGGCAGCCTTGTGGGACTGATTCCTTAACCTATGGGGCCTGTGCTAACTGTAAGTTCAGTTCAGTTCAGTAGCTCAGTTGTGTCCCACTCTTTGTGACCCCATGAATTGTAGCACGCCAGGCTTCCCTGTCCATCACCAAGTCCCGGAGTCCACCCAAACCCATGTCCATCGAGTCAGTGATGCCATTCAGCCATCTCATCCACTGTCGTCCCCTACTCCTCCTGCCCCCAATCCTTCCCAACATTAGGGTCTTTTCCAATGAGTCAACTCTTCGCATCAGGTGGCCAAAGTATTGGAGTTTCAGCTTCAACATCAGTTCTTCCAATGAACACCCAGGACTGGTTGGATCTCCTTGCAGTCCAAGGGACTCTCAAGAGTCTTCTCCAACACCACAGTTCAAAAGCATAAGTAGTTAGTGTCATAACTGAATTGTAGGACATCTAGTTGGTGTCCAAAGACTTGGAAAATTGATTGGTGTGGAAAACCCACACATTTGGTGTCAGGAGTGTTGTGAGTATAGGGATAGACAGAGGCTTTTCCTTTTAGTCACGATTATTATACATGTGATTAGAGAAAAATATGTAACATGGAATTTCAAGACAAAAAAAAACCAAGCAGTTGTAAATGGGTCAGGCTTCTTGGACTCCAGAATTAATGAAGAATTCCCTGTTCAGAGTCACTCCAGGAACCCTTAGAGCTGCGGGTCTTCATGCCACAGTCCCACGCTCACCTTCTCTCTGCTTTATCTCTGTCTCTCTACTTCTACTGTTCATTTAATGTTCTAAATTTCCATCTATGCAGAATAACCTTATTTGGTGGTTCCCTTTATTCTCTGTAACAGAATGTCCTGTTGGATTTAATGGGTTTTATCTCTGCTTTAATGAGAGAGAAGGTAACTCACTGATACAAGGGAAGTATCTCCCCTCCTGAAGGTGAAATATTCAGCTTTGGGGTTAAAAAGGAGAAGCTTTCATGTGGATATCCTGTTAAGTTAGAAAAAAAAAAAAGCTTGATTTCTAAAAAAATTAAACATGCAATTATCATGATCGAGCAATTTCACTTCCAGCCATATACCCGAAAGAACTGAAAACAGAGGCATAACCAGAAATTTGTACAACCATGTTCAGAGCAAGACTTTTCACAATAGCCAAAAAGGTGGAAACAACCTAAATGTTCATTGGTGGGTGACTGGATAAATAAAATATATACAAAGAGAGAGAGACAGTATTATCCACATTTTAAAAGGAATGAAACTCTTTTTTAAAAACTGAAGTATAGTTGATTTATACCATGTGTTAGTTTCTGGTGTACAGCAAAGTAATTCAGGTTACACACAAAGATTATATATACATGCATTAAACCCAGGTGATTGGTCCTAGCTGCTCATGGTCATTTCCTCTCTCTTGTCAGTAAAGGAACAGGCATGTGACTCACTTCTGTCATTAGAAGGTAGAGTAAGGTGGGGATAAGGGCTCCGGAAAAGATTTTTCCATGAAAGAGACAAAGAATCGATCTTTCTTTCTGAAAAGTGAAAGCGTTAGTCACTCAGTCATGTCCAACTCTTTGTGACCCCATGGACTACAGCCAGCCAGGCTCTTCTGTCCTTGGAATCCTCCAGGCAAGAATATTGGAGTGGGCTGCCATCTCCTCTAGGGGATGATATTGGATATTCCCAACCCCAGGGATTAAACCAGGATCTCCTGCATTTCAGGCAGATTCATTATCATCTGACACACCAGCGAAGCCCCTTCTCTCTGAACATGAACCCAGCAACAAAGGTCGTAGGGCAGAGATGTAGAAAGAACCTTGATGATGTTGCCAAGCCACAAAATCAACCCACTCTGAAATTTGTCTTCCCTCTCAATATGACATAATAATTTATTTCATATGAAGCCAGTTTGAGTCAAGCATTGTATTTCTTTCACATAAAAATCACCCTACATGACATAATTTTTAACTCTCAGCAAAAGATCAGCTCTGGATCAATGTACATATCCTTCTGTACTGTGTTCATACCTGTCTGGCTAAGACTGATGGAGAAAACAATGGGCCCATGGTCTCGAAGAAACCCCACACACCTCTCTTCCATCCACCATTAGAAGAATGCCAGTTTTCCCCACCCTTTCCCTATCTGCTGTGTTCAGGTTTACAGAACACCTCAGTTATCACCTGAATTGGCCAGCTCTTAAAATTAAATATGCATATATATTTCCTTGGCTGCAGCAGGTCTTAGTTGCAGCATGTGGGATCTAGTGCCCTGACCGGATCAAACGTGGGTCTCCGGCATTAGGTGCAGCTACTGGACCACCAGGGAAGTCCCTGAAGTGGCCAGTTCCTGACTAGGGAATGGATTTTAAAAGCTCCCAAGCTCCCAAGAAGAGCGTGTGTATTTGGCTTGGATGTATTGGGCTTGGAGAGAAGATCTTGGGATAAAAGAAATCCAGCACCCATGAGAAGGATACAGGAATTACAACCAGAATAAACTGAGTGAACCAAGTCATTCTTAGGGCTCCAGTTGAGTTAGGGAAAAAAGAGGAAGCTTCTTGCCCTGCACTGTGGGACTAGCAAGGGATGCAAGCCCCAGCAGAAGGGTGACTTTGGTGGAAGGAGAGGCAGAGATGCAGCTTTGCTCACGTTTCTGGAACAAACGTTGAAGACCAGAAGAAAGGCAGTAGATATCAATGATTACAAAACTCTAAAACTATCTGAGCCACTTGGCAAGCACTGGTTGGTCTCTGGGTGTGGAGGTGGGAGGTGAATCCTGTAGGTGGGAAGGCCCCCCCAGGGGCCTTTATCATAATTTTAGTCAATGTAGACTGTTGCAATAAGACATTCATAGTCTTTGATTCTCAATACTACTCTGGAATTCCTGTTTTCCTTGTTGGTTCTCTTTTCCTGGTTACCATAGCAACTGTTTTGAATCTTCTAGCTCACAGAACCTCCTACCGCTCTGCCTCCCATTTTCTCCCATCCTATTCTCTCTGCCTCCTATTTCACACAAAAAATAGATGCCATCTGACTGGGATCACCCTGACCTTCCTCACTCACCTGCAACTGTACATCAGCTTCTCCTCTATCTCACAGATTAGTCAGCAGTATGGTCCGATAAAACCTTACAGTGGTGGAAATGGTCTGCATTTTCAATATGGCAGCCATTGGCCACATGTGGCTGCTGAGCACTTGAATGATGGAAAGTGAGACTGAGGAACTGAATTTTAAATTTCATTTGGTTTTAATTAATTTAAACAGCCATGCATAGCTCCTAGCCACCGTATTAGACAACACCAACTTGGTGTAACTCAAAGAAAAACATTTTCGAATAAGAGGGAACTAGGATTTCTCCTAACTCTGTGACATCCCTGAGCAGTAGACTCTTGACCAACTTATGAGAATTATGAATTGGGTGATAAGAAGGAATGAAGTGAGGGTTAGAGAGGCATGTTCACAGGAAACTGCCATGGAGAAATAAAGGTGAAATAAACATCATTTCTATGTGCTGCTTTTAGTAGCTCCAGTTACCAGGAAAGAAACCACAGTGAATCTTGGCTAAAACACTGCATTCCTGAAGGAGAGTAAGAGGCTTGCATCATCATCTTATCATCTATTATCACTGCAAATGCTAGACTTGACACTAAGGTGAAGTTTGAGTGGGAGAAAGAACCAAGCACCAGGCGGCTACCGGTGTGGTGTAATTATCAGTTGAGTTATTTCAAACAACCAAACAATAGCCAATTATCTTTGCTTTTCTACCATAACACAAAATGTGTGCAACATGAACAGAATGGTGGCTTGATGATCTCTTTTGTGTAGCCGATTCTGTTCACTTTTGATGATTCTATCACATTTCAAATAGCTGCATATCTTTTTTAATATGAAAGGTTAGAATACCACATCCCTCTCCCACCACCGACTTCCTCTAAATGGCTGGCTAAATGCTCTGAGATCACATTTTTGAGTAATTTCTTTCTCCTCTGATTGTAAATGCTTTTATCATACTAAGTTCCTGCCTATCCTGTGTTTAATACTTGACTCTATTCTGTTCCATTAATTTACCTGTCAGCCTCCTAACTAGTGCCCTTTAATCCTGCAGCATTATAATTGCTCTTAATATCTCCTGTGGCCACTGGCTTCTTTGTGAACCAATCTCTCCTTGCCTTCAGAGTGCACGATGCCCTTGGTCTTCCTCTCCTTCCCTGATGCCTCTGCTGAGTCTCCACGGTATTGGATTATTTGGGGAATGTGTCCTCAGCCCCCCTCTATGTCACAATGCCCCCTCTCTGGGCTGAATGCCTACCTCCACTCTTGCCCCTTCTATCCACTTTCCACAGTGCAGCCAGAGTGATTTTACTGAAGTGAAAACAAGATCATGTCACAGTGCTGCTTAGAAATTGACCTATTTGCTCTCAGAATAAATTTCTGACTGATTCCTTAACAACAGTAGAGAAGGCTGAAATAGACTGGTTTTCCCAAAGTAGACCCTGAGACAGGATCTGGGTGAAAGTAGCTTATCTGGGATGTGAGCCCAGGAAGGGGAGTGGGGAAGTGGCACAGAGAAAGAAGGGAAGGTAGCCAATACCCTAAGATACACTCCCCTGGAATTCTGGAGTTGACCACTGACCTGGGCTTTCACTTGAATGTGAAAGTGAAAGTCACTCAGTCGTGTCCCGACTCTTTGCAACACCATGGACTATACAGATCACGGAAATCTCCAGGCCAGAATACTGGAGTGTGTAGTGTTTCCCTTCTCCAGGGGATCTTCCCAACCTAGGGATGAAACCCAGGTCTCCTGCATTGCAGGCAGATTCTTTACCAGCTGAGCCACAATGGAAACCCAAGAGTACTTGAGTAGGTAGCCTATCCCTTCTCCAGCGGATCTTCCCAACCCAGGAATAGAACTGGGGTCTCCTGCATTGCAGGTGGATTCTTAACCAACTGAGCTATCAGAGAAGCCATCATTTGAACGGTGGACCTCTAACCATGATAACCTTTGAGAAGCAGAGATGGCCAGTGTTTAGAGAGAGACACAGTGGGTAGAAAGAGAGAAATGCAGAGGGGGGAACATCACAGCTTTAAACAAATTGGGAAACTTGCTTTCATTTAAATTTGATCTAAACTCCACCTTTCCCAGAATCTGATGAGAACTCCATCCCTTTGATTGATGATGTGCATGCCCTCATCGAATAAATTAATAAACCTAATTTTGTTGGATAGCAGGTTTGTTTCTTTTAGGCTGACTGGGTAGGTCATGGGTTGACCTCCCAGGGCATAGAGCAGGGTGGAAAGTGGATCTAGAGGGTTGGCAGGAAATATTCCCCATAGAAATAAAGTCCTCTCCCAAACTCAGTCCCCAGCAAAACAGAATAGAGTGCTGTGAAGATGTGAGGGAGGGAGGAGTGGGGAGACCTTCATTCATTCAATGTTCACATACATCTGGGGCTGAATAAAGGGTTCTAGAAATGAACTGATCTGTCTCTGAGTGGGCCTTGAGGCGATGGAAAGATCTGGGCTCTTTACTAAAGCATAGTGGAAGCACTGGGTCTCCTGACATTTAAAGGGCTGTCCCTTTACCCCAGCTGAAATGAGCCAAAAAATAGTGAAAGGAAAAAGGGGATAAGGCAGAATTCTTAAAATGCCCTTCCTTTGAACACCATCTTTGTGCAGGCATCTGGGGGAGGCCGGCTGGGGCGTGGACATCCGTAGCACTTGGCTTCACTTGTTTATTCCCTGACACTTCTGGGGCAATTGCCAGGACCCGCCCCCTCTCTGCCGTCATTGGAGGAACTCAAAGCCTTCTGCTGAGAATCCGGACCTTTCACTCTCCTCATCCTGGCGGGACTGGTGTGGCGGGTCTGGTGTGGCGGGTCTGGGAGGGTTGAGCCCTGGTCCAGCCCTGAGTGGAGAGCGAGCCTCTCACCATGACAGCCTGTTGCAGCTGGAATGATGTTTTCCAGTATGAGACAGACAAAATCATCTGGATCCAAAGCAAGACTTATGGCACCATTAAATGGTTCTTCCACGTGGTGCTCTTTTCTTACATTGGGTAAGTGGGGTGTGGGGATGACCCTAAGTCTCTGCAGTGGCTGGCAGCACAGAAAACCTCAAGGTTCAGCTTCTGGGGCACATCCTGATTTCATTAAGGTTTTAAAATCTGAGATGTGAGGCTGACAGCCCGCTGGGGAGGAGTGGGAGTTGAGGGAGGAAGCCGCAGGCAGGAGGAAGCAGTGCTAGTTGGCTGCAGGAAGAAGCCACGGGAAGGGAGTGTGACACTTTGGGTTCTAACCCAGGCCTGCTGGGGCAAGCTGGGCCAGGGCATGCCTGAGGAAGGTGGGAAAATGCAGGGCAACACCCTGGATTCCAGCAGGAATCAAGGATTCAGGGTGTGCCTAGTATAAGGCTGGCATCTATGTGAGTCATTACCACTTCAGGGAGAAATAGGATCAGATCTGTAAATTCACTTTAGGCCCTCCCAGGTGTCAAGAAGACCTTCTTTGATTTTTTCTTTTTTAAACATCTTGTTGAGGTATAATTCACATACCAAACAAGTCACTCATCCAAAGTGTATAATTCAGTAGTTCTTAGTATAGTCAGAGTTGTGCAACCACCACCATAATCAATTTCAGGGTATTTTCATCACTTCAAAAAAATCACTCCCACATCCCTTAACCATCACTTTCATCCACCTATTTCCCTGCAGCTCTAGGCACCCATTATTGTATTTTCAGTCTCTATGGATCTATCTATTCCGGATATTTCATATAAATGGAATCATGCAATATGTGGTCCTCTGTGTCTGGCTTCTTCTACTTAGCATCGTGTTGTCAAGGTTTATCTATGCTGGAACATGTGTCTCTACTGCATTTCTTTTTTTGGCTGAGTAATACTTCATTATATGGATATACCACTGTGGGGTGGAAATCTGGGTTGTTTCCAGTTTTAGGCTATGATGAATGATGCTGCTATGAATGTTTGTGCATGAACATGTCTTCAGGTTTCTTGGGTATGTACCTATAAATGGAATTGGTGGATCCTTCAGTAAACTCTATTTTTAACCTTTTGAGAAACTACCCAGTTGTTTTTCACAGTGGCTGCACCATTTCGTATTCCCACCAATAATGTATGTTCCATTTTCCCCACATCCTCATCATTACTTGACATTGTCTGTCTTTTGGAGTATAGGCATCCTAGTGAGTGATTAACTCATTGTGATTTTTAAAAATAATTTATTTTATTTTTAATTTTGGTTGTGCTGGGTCTCCATTGCTGCGTGCAGGCTTTCTTACTGCACTGGCTTCTATTGTTGCAGAGCACAAGCTCATGGGCGTCATCAATTGTGGCTTGTGGGCTCAGTAGTTGTGGCCCCTTGGGTTAGTTGCTCTGCGGCATGTGGAATCTTCCCAGACTAGTGATTGAACCGTGTCCCCTGCATTGGCAGGCAGATTCTTATCCACTGTGCCACCAGGAAAGTCTTCATTGTGATTTTTGACTCATATTCCCTAATGGCTCAGTCCCATTGCTCTCTGTGAGGATGGTGGTGATGATGATAACTTGAATCTATTAGGGAGACAGTGTAGTTTACCAGTTAAAGGTTAAAGCAACTTATTTCATAAGCCTGGCTAAGTTTCCTTGACTAATTCACTTAACCTCTCGGAGCCTCAGTTTCTGCATCTGTGCATAGCACTGTTGTGATAATTACACAAGAAAAGGCCTGACAAGCCCTTATCGATGCCTAGTGTAGGGTAAGGGCTTCACAAATGATAGCTCTTTTTTAAAAATAATCTTTTTGAATATAATAGCTACTTTCACAAACACTCTCTCCTTTGACTTTTAAAGTAACCATGCCCAAGCTTGGATTTGAGATCTGGAAATGTGGATTCAAAAATTGTTCACTTTTTTGAGCCTTGATTCTTCATCTGTAAAATGGGGATAATGGTTATGAGAATCAAAAGAATTAATCAAATGTAAAATGGCCATGAAAAATACTCAACATATGGCCAGGCCTTACCAAGTGTTAGTTCTTCTTCTTAATAATATTATCAGGATTATCATTATTAGACTCATATGTTTACTATTCAATAAGTAATAAGCATATATGTTAAAATTCTAAAATAAAACATATTCAGTTCAGTTCAGTTCAGTTGCTCAGTCGTGTCCCACTCTTTGCAACTCCATGAATCGCAGCACACCAGGCCTCCCTGTCCATCACCAACTCCCGGAGTTTACCCAAACTCTTGTCCATTGAGTCGGTGATGCCATCCAAGCATCTCATCCTCTGTCGTCCCCTTCTCCTGCTGCCCCCAATCCTTCCCAGCATTAGGGTCTTTTCCAATGAGTCAACTCTGCATGAGGTGGCCAAAGTAATGGAGTTTCAGCTTCAACATCAGTCCTTCCAGTGAATAGACAGGACTGATCTCCTTTAGAATGGACTGGTTGGATCTCTTTGCAGTCCAGGGGACTCTCAAAGAGTCTTCTCCAACACCACAGTTCAAAAGCATCAATTCTTCCTGTGCTCAGCTTTCTTCACCATCCAACTCTCACATCCATACATGACCACTGGAAAAACCATAGCCTTGACTATATGGACCTTTGTTGACAAAGTAATGTCTCTGCTTTTCAATATGCTATCTAGGTTGGTCATAACTCTCCTTCCAAGGAGTAAGCATCTTTTAAATTCATGGCTGCAGTCACCATCTGCAGTGATTTTGGAGCCCCCAAAATAAAGTCTGACACTGTTTCCTCTGTTTTCCCCTATATTTGCCATGAAGTGATGGGATCAGATGCTATGATCTTAGTTTTCTGAATGTTGAGATTTAAGCCAACTTTTTCACTCTCCTCTTTTACTTTCATCAAGAGGCTTTTTAGTTCCTCTTCACTTTCTGCCATAAGGGTGGTGTCATCTGTATATCTGAGGTTATTGATATTTCTCCCAGCAATCTTGATTCCAGCTTGTGCTTCTTCCAGCCCAGCGTTTCTCATTATATACTCTGCACATAAATTAAATAAGCAAGGTGACAATATACAGCCTTGATGTACTCCTTTTCCTATTTGGAACCAGTCCGTTGTTCCATGTCCAGTTCTAATTGTTGCTTCCTGACCTGCATACAGGTTTCTCAAGAGACAAGTCAGGTGGTCTGGTATTCCCATCTTTTTAAGAATTTTTCACAGTTTATTGTGATCCACACAGTCAAAGGCTTCGGCATAGTCAATAAAGCAAAAATAGATGTTTTTCTGGAACTCTCTTGCTTTTTTGATGATCCAGTGGATGTTGGCAATTTGATCTCTGGTTCTTCTTCCTTTTCTAAATCCAGCTTGAATACCTGGAAGTTCACGGTTCACGATTGCTGAAGCCTGGCTTGGAGAATTTTGAGTATTACTTTACTAGCGTGTGAGATGAGTACAATTTTGCTGTAGTTTCAGCATCCTTTGGCATTGCCTTTCTTTGGGATTGGAATGAAAACTGACCTTTTCCAGTCCTGTGGCCACTGCTGACTTTTCCAAATTTGCTGGCATATTGAGTGCAGCACTTTCACAGCATCACCTTTCAGAATTTGAAATAGCTCAACTGGAATTCCATCACCTCCACTAGCTTTGTTTGGTAGTAATGCTTTCTAAGGCCCACTTGACTTCATATTTCAGGATGTCTGGCTCTAGGTGAGTAATCACATCATCGTGATTATCTGGGTTGTAAAGATCTTTTTTGTACAGTTCTTATGTGTATTCTTGCCACCCCTTCTTAATATCTTCTGCTTCTGTTAGGTCCATACCATTTCTGTTCTTCATTGAGCCCATCTTTGCAAGAAATGTTCCCTTGGTATCTCTAATTTTCTTGAAGAGATCTCTAGTCTTTCCCATTCTGTTGTTTTCCTCTGTATCTTTGCATTGATCACTGAGGAAGGCTTTCTTATCTCTCCTTGCTATTCTTTGGAACTCTGCATTCAGAGTTCCAAATATCTTTGAAAGGATATTTTATCTTTTATATTCAAAGGAATATCTTTCCTTTTCTCCTTTGCTTTTTGCTTCTCTTCTTTTCACAGCTATTTGTAAGACCTCCTCAGACAGCCATTTTGCTTTTTTGCATTTCTTTTCCATGGGGATGGTTGATCTCTGTCTCCTGTACAATGTCACAAACCTCCATCCATAGTTCATCAGGCACTCTGTCTATCAGATTTAGTCCCTTAAATATATTTCTCACTTCCACTGTATAATCATAAGGGATTTGATTTAGGTCATACCTGAATGGTCTAGTGGTTTTCCCTACTTTCTTCAATTTAAATCTGAATTTGGCAATAGTACTTAGACCAGATATCACTGAACAGACAATAAAGAACACAGTTAGCAAATGCTCCCTTATGAGTCAATACATAGATCACATGTCACAGTTCCACACTGTGATGTGGTTTCCTGGTATTCTTGGGGTCTAGCATGTAATGTCTTAAAAGCAGATTATTGTATATATAAGAACAGATTATTATGAGAACACCTTACAGTGATAAATACTTTTCTTTCATATGGTGGAATTTTGTCTTAAGAGGATTTAATTCCCTCAAGTTCAGCTGTATATGATCCACAGGAGCATGGAGAGAGAGCAGTTTATTTATTTGTAATTTATTTATTTTAATTGGAAGCTAATTACTTTACAATATTGTGGTGGTTTTTGCCATACATTCACATGAATCAGCCATGGGTGTACATGTGTTCCCCATCCTGATCCTTCCTCCCACCTCCTTCCCCATCCCATCCCTCTGGGTCATCCCAGTGCACCAGCCCTGAGCACCCTGTCTCATGCATTGAACCTGGACTGGCGATCTGTTTCACATATGATAATACACATGTTTCAGTGCTTTTCTCTCAAATCATCCCACCCTCGCCTTCTCCCACAGAGTCCAAAAGACTGCTCTATACATCTGTGGAGAGAGCACAATCTAAACAGTGCAATGATTCAACAATTGGGTGCCCGGGACTAAGTGCAAGATGGGGTTCCTTCAGTCTCTGTTCCCACATGCTTCTCATAAGAGTGAGCATCTTGCCACCCTACCTGTTTATGTTTTCTACCCAAAATGTCCCCTAAAATAAGTCAACTCCTTCACCCTCACCTAGAGCAAAATTGGAAAAACAGCAGCTTGTTCCAGAGCTAAAGGGAAAATTGGCTCTGATGAACTCATGGGGAGGTGGAAGATCTGTTTGTTGTGCTTTGTGGACAGTTCAGGGTCTTACCTGGTGGCTCAGCGGTAAAGAATCTGAAATGCAAGAGACCCAGGTTTGATCCCTGGGTTGGGAAGATCCCCTGGAGGGGGGCACGGCAACCCACTTCAATACCCTTGCCTAGAGAATCCCATGGACAGAGGAGCCTGGCGGGCTGCAGTCCATAGCATCACACAGAGTTGGACACTGCAGAAGTGTCTCAGCAGTAGTAGCAGTGGACAATTCAAGGATTTACCATAGGCAACTTGAACAAGACACAATTTTTACCTTAAGTGCTGACTTTACAAGATAACCCCCACATAAAATGCTTCTCCACTGTTCATATTTTAAAATATAAAACTGAAGAAAAAGTATTTCCAGCTTTGCTTTCTCTCCCCTCTATGTTAACCGTATATTTATTTACATCTCACTGAATGAAGTACTATAGAACACTGGTCTCCAACCTTTTTGGCACAGGGATTCGTTTTGTGAAAGACAATTTTTCCACAGATTGGGGGTGGGTGTGCAGGGTTGGGGGGCTCTGTTTCAGGTGGTAATGTGAGCAATGGAGAACACCAGATGAAGCCTCCTTCAACGGCCCACAGCTCACCTCCTGCTGTGTGGCCCGCTTCCCAACAGGCCGCGGCAAGTATGGGTCAGCGGCCCAGAGTTTGGGGACCCCTGCTGTAGAACACAGCTTGGAAAATGCTGCCTTATAAATGTACTGTGAGGCCTCAAGTTGATATAACTGCAGCTAGGCCATCTGTAAAATGGGTAGACCCACGATGCACAGGGACTGAGGGGAGGTAGCTGACATCAAATAGGACTAATGTGGACCAGAGGCAGAAATACAGACAGCTTTAGGTAATATTCAGGATATATGCAGCAACAGGGGGAGGATTCTGGTCATGGGGTCCTGGGTTCAGAGGCTGTCTACACTCTGGCTGAAAAGGCAGAGTCAGGATAATGAAAGAAGACAGGGAGGTACAAGGCAGGCAATAGAGGAAATAAGACAAAAGGCTGATCAGCATCTCACAGTCCCTCACAACTGGGTTCAGATTTAGAATCAAAGGCAAGGGCTGTAGCTACAGGCAAGATCAAGTAGCTCCAGATTCCAGGGCTCCGGGAATGTGTGAAGAGGATACTGAATAGGACTGTGTTAGGCAGAATTGTTTGACTACTAAGTGACAGAAACCTAAGTCACTTAGCCACCAAGCCACATAGGGGGATTTATTCTCACATAACTGGGCATTGGAAGAGATGGAGCTGTCCTCAGATATGGATGGTTATAAAAGTTCAAGCTTTGTGAAACTGTGGGGGCTGGGTCTCTCTCCACACATTTTTTCCCCCCATTTATATTTCTCTCCCCACATCTTGGCTCTATTTCTTGAATAGGCTCTCTATGTAGCTAGATGTCACATTCATATCCCCACATCCTCCCCTTTTAGCAACCCCAGAGGAACAAACAAGCCTTTTCTGATAGCTCTGGCAAAAAACTCACAGAAGAGACTCTGACTGGTTGTGCTGTGCTACGCTAAGTTGCCTCAGTCATGTCTGACTCTTTGCAATCCTATGAACTG
The DNA here is from genome assembly GCA_007570785.1 of Antilocapra americana. NCBI lineage: Eukaryota > Metazoa > Chordata > Mammalia > Artiodactyla > Antilocapridae > Antilocapra > Antilocapra americana. The sequence continues at coordinate 7,297,169 of ML663006.1, forward strand.
TAGCCTGCCAGGCTTCTCTGTCCCTGGAATTTTCCAGGCAAGAATACTCGAGTGGGTTACCATTTTCTACTCCAGAGGATCTTCCTGACCTAGGGATCCACCAGCATCTCTTATGTCTCCTGCCTTGGCAGACGGGTTCTTTACCACTAGTGCCACTGGGGAAGCCCTGACTGGTTGAAGTTGCTCAGTCGTGTCAGACTCTTTGGGACCCCATGGGCTGTAGGCTGCCAGGCTCCTCTGTCCATGGGATTCTCCAGGCAAGAATATTGGAGTGGGTTGCCACTTCCAGCTTGAGTTGAATATCCATCTCTGAACCAATCCTGTGGCTAGGTGCATGGTGTCATCTGATTGGTTAGTCCTGGATCATGTGCTGGATCCTGTGGCAGGAATTAGAGAGAGGGCACAGAGCTGAACCATGTCCTGTGGCTCTTAGAAAAGAAGAATTCTGCTGCCATAGGAAGTAGGAAAAGTGGGTGGAAGGAAGAGACAGACAAAAACCAAATAGCCACTACAGGTCTTTCCAAAAGCCAGGAATTCCAGGGACTTCTGAAGGCTACAGGTCTATCCTTGGCTTGTCTCAACCCAGCACCTGGGCTGTGGAGACTCTGCCCCAAATTATTTTCAAGGCTGGGACACTGGTATTCTCAACAGAAAGTGCCTCTGAGAATCAGCTCCTGGTTTTCCAAGACATATTCTGTTTCATCTTCTGGCCTCAATGAGATGGGAAGAATGGGATGATGATGACTACACTCCAGGAAAACTGAGATTCAAACACCTGAATGACAATAAAGATAACTTCTTTCTACTGTTAGCTTTATTTATATCATGTCTTTTGATGTGCTGGGACTTAAGTATTCTCTTCATTATTTCACAGATAAGGAAATGAAGTTATGAAAGATGGAGTTACGTTACAAAAAGTCATCCAGTTAGAAAGTGAGTGAATGAAGTCGCTTAGTTGTGTCTGACTCTTAGAGACCCCATGGACTATAGCCTACCAGGCTCCTCTGTCCATGGGATTTTTCAGGCAAGAATACTGGAGTGGGTTGCCATTTCCTTCTCCAGGAGATCTTCCCAACCCAGGGATTGAACCCAGGTCTCCCACATTGTAGGCAGATGCTTTACCATCTGAGCCACAGTTTAAACCAAAACCAGTGTTCTTAACCCACAAACCATACTGCTCAAGTAGTTATCTGTCTGACTTGAAAAGCCCAGGCACTGGGTCTCCTCAGCATTTAGCCAATCATTCTTCCTTTTCACCAGGCTCTTCTTTGTCTTTCTGAGTTGACCAGGGCAGGTGAAGGATAAGGATGGAGGCTGGGATGAGCATCCCATCACTTTGTCTTTCTCCATTGTTTATTCATTCTCCCAATGTTATTATTTTATTTTGTATATTTATTTATGTGGCTGCATCAGGTCTTAGTTGTGGCATGCGGGATCTTTACTTGCGGCATGCAAACTCTCAGTTGTGGCAGGTGAGATTTAGTTCCCCAACCAGGGATTGAACCTGGGCCCCCTGCATTTGGAGCACAGAGTCCTAGCCACTGGCCCACCAAAAAAAATCCCAATTCCCCCAATTTTAGAGTATCTACTATGAGTCAGACACTTAATATTAATATAATAGAGATTATATTAATAACAGTCAGTGAAACAAAGTTCTGGCAACTCATTGCATTATATTCTAATGGAGGAAAGAGACATGGTATGAAAATGCAGAAACATAATAAAATGTCTGATGGTGCTAAGTTCTATGAAGAATAATAAATTAGGGAAGAGGACAGAGAATGAGCATATGAGTTATAGAGGCATATGGGCTGAGATCTGCCCAAAGAAAGGGAATAAGTCATGAAATATCTGGAAGAAGAGTGTTCCTGATGGAGGGAATAGGAAGTGCAAAGGCCCTGAGGTGAGGACTTGATAGGGTATTAAAGGAAAGGCAAGGACGTCAGAGTGGTAGAAGCAGAGTGAACAGCGTATTGAAGGAGAGGTAACCTGGGTGGAGATGGGAGGACAGATCATTCAAGTCCTTGAAGGCCCACTCTAAGGTATTTGGATTTTATTCTGAATGAGTTGAGAAGCCATAGGAAGATTTAAAGCTGAGAAGTAAAAGATATTGGTGTTTTCTTGGGAAGATCTCCCTCTTCACTAGAGGCTAGTCCTCTCAGAAGCTTTTCCAATAAATACAGAAGAGCAGGGAAGGTTGAGAGAGAAACAGAACAAACTCCACTCACAACTGCTTCTTCTCCCTCAGGTTAGCCTCTGCCCAGGCGAATAGCAAAGGCAACATTGTCCTGCACAGCCTCAGGCTGTCTGTCACCATAGAGATGGTGCTGTTGTGCTAATTTGCAATCATTAAATGTAGTTCCTGGCTGGCTGCCCATTCCCGGAGGGTGACCACACACTTGTGTGGCTGGGTTTCCTCCTGTTGAATGAAAGTGAGTCCACCACACAGGCAGAAAGAGTCACCAGAGGTCAGACAAGCATGGCCCCTGCCACTTGAGGGTGACGGAAACATGACGATATCTGCCATGTTCTCAACCCACCCCGGGCCCCTGGGTGATGCAACAGAGATGGGAAGGCCCAGAGAAGACCCACTTCAGGAGGAGACCCCCTCCAGGAGAAGAATTGAGCCACCTTATATATGAGGCCAAGAGACCAGCAAACACAAATGAATGGAAGCAAAAAAGAGGAACAGTCAGAAGGTCAGCATGTTCTAGAACCTGGTGAGTGAGAAGGAAGGAGCACAAACTGAGGACAGAGGTAGGCAGGGGCCAGGGTTGGGATTTGTTTCTCAGTGCCATGGGAAGCCACTAGAAAGTTTTATTCAAGGGAGTGAAACCATTTGATTCATGCTTTTAAAAGCACTGTCAGGCCACTATGCAGATTGTAGATTGTTGAGAGGCAAAAGGGGCAGTGATGGGACCAGTAAGAAGGCTGTTGGAGCCATCCAAAGAGAAGGTGGTGACTTGGACTAGAATGGGGCAGTGTAGCTGGAGAGAAGTGAGGAGACAGGCTGTGTTTTATGGGTGGAACTGACAGATTTTCTAGAAGGTGAAAATGACTTTAGGTTTCTTGGTGGATAATGATGCCTTTTATCAACATAAAAGACCAAGAAGCTAGACTGCCAACTAACACAGCATTGTTAACTATGTCAAACTATTAAAACACCTCGACTACTACCATATTTCAGCTTCCCTTCACTAATGTCTAAACCAAAACATTAAAAAAGCTAGAAGCACAGAGTCTTCAAAAAAAAAAAAGGAGTCTTTTTAAGTGAATGATTTTCACTTTATGAAGAGCTTGTCCTGTTTTCCTGGTTTTCTCATTTCAGTGCAGAATGGCAGAGGCCTCTCTGTGGACCAGCTATCATGTACCAACAGGCTTCTGGGCACCACACTTGAGCCCTGCTTCCCACCAGGGTAGAGATCTCCCAGCCCCCCTGGGTTCTGAGCACCATGCTGGGAAGAGCAAGGACCAGATTACATAGATTATTCACACTGCTACACATGTCAACTGACTGGTGTGCAAAATGCCAGAGAAGTGTAACTAGAGAAGCCAGCAGGAATCCAACTGGGAACAGGCTTGAACTTCATCCTGAGGACATTGAGAAAGGAAGAAGAGTCTTTCCTACCCCATTGTCAACATTTTATTATGAAAAATTCCAACCATAAAGGAAACATTAAGGGTTTTATAGATTCAGAGTTTATACTGAGGGTTAATAATTTTGTTTTAGAGAAAGCATTCTGCTTTCAGTATGGCAACACCTATTGAGTACTACTGAGTGCTAAGCATGGGCCAGATTCTGTTCTTAGCTTGTGACATGTATTATCCTGTTTGATCCTTGTAAATAGCCCTACAGAATTGGTCCTCATAATGTGTAACCATGATTTGAACAGCATAACTACTGGGAAATTCCCAGGTAATGGGTTCTACCTCTTGACTATGTCACAACTTAATTTCCCAGCCTCCCTTGCAGCTAGGACACAGGCATGAGACCCAAGTTTTCAAACATATGCACTATGCAATAATGCTTCAGTACACAGGAAATAACATGGGGTGGTAGGCATGAGCAGAATTCATCTGAAGGAATGTATGGGGCTGATACCAGCCTTGACTGACACCACAGGGACCACTTCCTGGACCCCATTTTTAGAGATCCCACCCTGGCCCTCTGCTAGCTGTGAGCTTCCCTATGGAGTAAGGAGCTTGTGGGGCTGTATTAGTTTTCTATTGCTGCATAACAAATTACTACAAACTCACCTAAAATACTTCCACTTATTAGCTCACAGTTCTTAAGGTCAGTAGTTTGGGCCTGCCATGGCTGGGTTCTCTGCTCAGGGTCTCACAGGTTGAAACCAAAGCTTTATGCTGTGCTGAGTTCTCACTTTGGGACTCGGGGGGAAATTCACTTCCAAGCTCATTGTCCCTGTTGGTAGAATTCAATTCCATGCAATCATGGGACTCAGAGCTCTGCTAGCCAGGGGCCACTCTCAGATCCTAGAGATCATTTGCATTTTTTTATTGTATGGCTCCCCTCTGTCTTCAAGCCAGCAATGGCACAATGTTTTCATGCCTCAAATCTCTGACCTCTCTTCTGGGACCAGCCAAAGGAAATTCCCTACTTTTAAAGGCTCAGGGACTTCCCTGGTGGCCCAGTGGTTAAGAATCCGCCTGCCAATGCAGGAGACATGGGTTCAGTCCATGGTCCAAGAAGATCTCATATGCCACAGGGCATCTAAACCTGTGGGCCACAAGATACTGATGCCTGCACTCTAGAGCCTGGGCGCCACAACTACTGAGCCCATGCACCACAACAACCAGTGCACCCTAGAGCCCTAGAGCAATAAGAGAAGCCACTGCAATGAGAAGCCTGTACATGGCAATTACAGAGTGTAACTAGCAACTAGCTCACCACAACTATAGAAAGCCCCGGAGTAGCAATAAGACCCAGTGCAGTCAAAAGTAAATAAATATCTTTAAAAGTACACTAGAAGAAATCAATTGCAAAATAAAGGAGACAGAAGAATAGATAAATGAGCCGGAAGATAGAATGGTGGAAGTAACTGCCACGAAACAGAATAAAGTAAAAAGAAAAAAAGAATCAACAACAATCTCAGAGACCTCTGGGACAACATTCAATGCACCACATACAAATTATAGGGGTCCCAGAAGAAGAAGAGAAAGGATTTGAGAAAATATTTGAAGAGTATATAGTCAAAAACTTCCCTAACATGGGAGAAGAAATAGTCAATCAAGTCCAGGAAGCACAGAGTCCCATAAGGGATGAATCCAAGAAGAAATATGCCAAGACACATATCAATCAAACTATCAAAGATTAAATATAAAGAAAAAAATATTAAAAGCAGCAAGGAAAAAGCAAAATTAAAAAGCACACAAGGGAATCTCCAGAAAGTCTGTTATGACTTTCAAATGTTTAAATAAGTAATATGCGGGCCTCCACTTGTTCTCAGTTGTTAATTTCCCATCACTACTGGAACAATCCAACCACAAACTTGGTAACATGAAACAACAATTTATTCTCTCCAAATTCTGGAGATACCTAAAACCAGTATCACTAGGTTAAAACTGAGAGATTAGCAGGGCCATGCTCCCTCCAGAGGCTCTAGAGGAGAAGACTTTTTTGCTTCTTCCAGTTTCTGGGGGTAGCCTGTGTTCCTTGGCTTGTAGTCACATCACATCAGTCTTCAAGGCCTGCTTCCCTGACTCTCTGCTTCACCTTCATGAACGTTCCTTCTGTATGTATGTATGCATGAAATCTCCTCCCTTTTTAAAAAAAATTTTAATTAAAAATTTTTGGATTTTTGGCTGTGCTGGGTCTTCTTTGCTGCACACGGTCTTTCTCTAGTTGCAAAGAGTGGGGGCTACTCTCTAGTCGTGGTCCATGGGCTTCTCAAGGCAATGGTTTCTTTTGTTGCAGAGCACAGGATCCAGGACATGAGAGGTTCACAGTAGCTGTGGCTCAAGGGCTTTAGAGCACAGTCTCAGTAGTTGTGGCTGACAGGTTTAGTTGCCCTGCAGCATGTGGAATCTTCCTGAATCAGGGATCAAACCTGTGTCCCCTGCATTTGCAGGTGGACTCTCAACTACTGGACCACCAGGGAAATCTCTCTGTCTCTCTGTTATAAGAACACATATGATGGCATGTAGTGCCTACCTAATTCAGGGTAGTCTCACTATCTCAAAACCCTTAAATCACATCTGCAAAGACCTTTTCCCCAAACAGGATAACAGTTATAAACTCTGAGGATTAGGACATGACAGCTTTGGGGTCATTATTCAGCCTCCGATAGGAGATGTGGCCCCAGGCATTGAGCTCACTGGGGCATGGCAGTGACTAAGATTCTGGCACTCAAACACTATTGGCATGAATTTCTATCTTATGGCTTGGCAGTGGCTGGCAGAGTATTTCCTCTGGAACAGTCCGTGTTCTCTGGGTGTTGTTCCTAGCTGTGCATTGTTTCAGTAAGCCTAATTTTTGGTCCACCAAGAGACTGTATGAACTACCTAATGTCCTTTTAAAATCTCCTTCTTCCTTTATTTTTTAAACAACTTTCAGTTCAGTTCAGTTCAGTCATTCAGCCATGTCTGACTCTTTGCAACCCCATGAATCACAGCATGCCAGGCCTCCCTGTCCATTACCAACTCTTGGAGTTTACCCAAACTCATGTCCATTTAGTTGGTGATGCCATCCAACCATCTCATCCTCGTTCCCTTCTCCTCCTACCCTCAATCTTTCCCAGCATCAGGGTCTTTTCAAATCAGTCAGCTCTTCTCATCAAGTGGCCAAAGTACTGGAGTCTCAGCTTCAACATCAGTCCTTCCAATGAACACCCAGGACTGATCTCCTTTAGGATGGACTGGTTGGATCTCCTTGCAGTCCAAGGGACTCTCAAGAGTCTTCTCCAGCACCACAGTTCAAAAGCATCAATTCTTTGGCGCTCAGTACTATAAGAATGGAGGAGGTAAGAGTACAAACAGAGGGAGGGAGACCATTTAGGAGAATATCAGGTCATCCAGGTGAGAGTTAATGGTAATTTGGAATGAAGAGTTAACAGTGGTAGAGGAGAGAAGTAGATGGTTTTGAACAATGCTAGGAAGACATAACAATAAGATTTGACAACTGAATGGATGAAGGGGGATGAGGGAAAGGATAAATTAGGCAGTTTGCCATGTTCTGGCTTAGGCCACTGATGAGTGGTAGAAGAATTTATTGGGGATGGGAAATGTGAGGGTGGAAATGCCCATCTAGGGTGCAAGATGAATTCGGAACTGAAGGCACTAAAGGCACAAGTCTATGCGACATACAAATGTAGATACTTATTTGATAGATGGATATGTGAGTCTGAAGCTAGAGATATAGATTTCTATATCACCAGCATAAAAATGGTTAACTAGAACTGTGGAAGTAGCTGCAACTGACCAGCAAGAGAGGATGTAGACTAGAAGACAAGAGAGCTTAGAACAGACCCCTGAGGAATTTTACCCTATAAGTGATGAAAAACACAGAGGTCACCAAAGGATTCTCAGAAAGGGTGAACATGGAGATCCAAAGAAAGTCAGGAGAATGCGGATTTTGAAAGGTGAGGGGGAAAGTGGAGGCACGGTCACTGGTATCAAATGCTGCTGAGAATTCCAGGAAGATCAGGTCTGTGGCATGTCTACTGGATTCAGTGATGGTGTTGTTTACTTGACAAGAGAGGCTTTATAGAAGTTCCAGGGGTGGGAGCCAGTCTGGAGTGGACAGAGGAGTAAATGGAGACTTGGAAATGGATGTAGTGACTCACTTTTTTGACGGACTTGAATACAAAAGAGGAGAGAGGCAGCAAGTAGTAGCAGAAGAATGTGGGGTCAAGGGAGGATTTATTTTTAAGATGGGAAATTGATGCTGAAATGCAGATGGAGAGGAGACTCAAGAGAAAGGGAGATGATGGGATAAATGAAAATTATCGTCATTGTCATTGTCATCACTGTCATCGACTAGCAACTACAGGGAAAGTTTGTTCTGTTCTGGGACTGTTCTAATTATTAGACATTTCTTCCTTACACTGAACCAACATCTATCTCCCTGTAATTTTTCCCTTTTGGTTAGAGTTCTGCCCTGTGGTCCATTTTCTACTTGACAGTTTCCAATTGGCTTCAGCCTGCTATTACATTTCTCCACTTCTCCAAAATAATAGCCGAACTCCCTCTGGCTCTGTACCCCTAAGACGGTATCCAGACTCTTTACTCTCTCAGCCAAGCCTACACAACCACACTCTAGTCTGTCAAGGCTCTCTTAAAAGATGATGCCTGTACTTTTGCATTGTTGGCGGAAACATGAAATGGAAACATGAAATGTGGTTTGGTAAAATGAACTGAAATAAAAACAAAAAGTGCACAACCTTTGACTCAGAGACTTATCTTAAGGTATAAAATTTACCTGAAGTGTGATAAGAGTCTTGTGTAAACATGTGCCAGGCAACTTGAAAGGGGAGAGTGGAGAATTAATGAAGTACAGTGTTGAAGAGAACAGACTGAGCCTCAAAAGACTGAGGGCTTCCCCCACCCCCAAAGATAGGGAATAAGACAAAGATGTGTGTTTTTACCACTGAAGTGCTTGTTATTCAAAACTGTACTCGACATTCTAGCCAGCGCAATTAAGCAACAAAAAGAAATTAAAGGCATCCAAATTGGAAAGGAAGATGTAAACTATACTTTGATGATAAGGTCCTATATATGGGGGGCTTCCTTGGGGGTCCAGTAGGTAAGACTCTGGGCTCCCAGTGCAGGGGGCCCGAGTTCAACCCCTGGTCAGGGAACTAGATCCCTGTTAATAAACCAATCAGTAAAGTTTCAGGCCATAAGATCAACACACAAAAATCAGCCATGTTTCCACACACCAACAATGAGCAATCTAAAAAAGAATTAAGAAAGCACTTCCATTTATAATAGCACACAAAGGAGCATGAGCTGGGAGTTAATGCTGCTACTTACCACATGCCTTAGTTCACTGTAACAAATACCAAAGACCGAGTGGCTTGTAAACAACAGAAATTTATTTCTCTTGGTTCGAGAAGCTGGAAATTCTAAGGTCAATGCAACATCAGATATAGTATCTGGTAAAAACCCACTTCCTGGTTCACAGACGGCCATCTTTCTGCTGTATTCTTACACAGCAGAAGAGGTGAGCTGTTTCAAGGGCCTCTTGTAAGGGCACTACTCTCATTCATAAGCGCTCCATCTTTGTGACCTACTCACTTCCCAAAGGTCCCACCTCCTCATACCATTGCATTGGGGTTAGGTTTCAACTTATGAATTTGCTGGGAGCAGAGGGTTGCAAACATTGAGTCTACAGCACTATGTGAGCTTGGGCTCACTTTCTTGGTGTCACAGTTTGCTCAGCTATAAGGTAAGGGTGAGGCTGTTCCTTCTTTACAGGGTTACTTTTGGGCAGGTGAAGGTGGAAAGAGTTAGTATTTGTTATTAATATATGCTTAGAAGAGTGCTTGACATAGTAAAAGCTATATCAAGACTACCAAAAGTGTTTACAAAACTGAACACAAGTTCCAGTTCAATATCCATCAGTGACAGAATAGCTGGCAAATTTTCACAATTCACCTCTTAAGCTGAATCATATGAAATTACCAATATTCTATTGTTTTGTCTATAAAAAGAGCAATTTCATATGTTCCAACCTAAACACTATAATACCCTGTAACCATTCAAAGTGGGTACATATCATAGATCTATCTTTATCGTCCATTTTTCACTACTATTGTGAAAAGAGTTAATAACATATTATTGAGCAAAAACGGCAAGTTATTTAATAGCACGTAGAGTGTGGCCATGTTTGTGTGTCTAGGTGGGGGCATAAAGAGGCATCAGGAACATGTGCTCAAATTTTCAACAGTGATAACCTCTGAGAGGGAGAATGTTGGAACCTTTCCATGTTCCTTGTGCTTTTCTGTGAAGTTTATCCTTTTACAAACACCAAATGGATTCTCTTTAAATGTGTGGCTCAAAAAAGATCTGAACAGAAGGCTCCTTCTGCTTGTTCCCTAATTAGGGCATAGGTCATTGGCTTATCCACCACCCTCAAGGAGAATATTCTACTTCTCTCAGCTTAAGATGACACTAGTTTTTTAGGTTTTGTTTACTAGAGGATAGAACACAATTTTGGCTAATATGGGTTTGGACTTATTTAAAATGTTGGGCCTCTAAGATAAACCTCTGCCAATTTGGGTGGCCCATGGCCTGTATCTGTACAACTGAGTTTTTGAGCTCAATGCCTTTACACCTATCCATATTGGGTAGGCCAAAAAGTTCATTTGGAGTTCCCCATACTGTGTTCTGGAAAAACCCGAATGAAAATTTTGGCCCCTCCAACATTTCCTCTAATTGGTAAACATTAACTAATATATTAGGACTCACTCTCTTCTCTCCGTATAGTAGGGTGTGTAGAAAGTATTGTATTCTGGAATAGGAGTTTTTGGAACAAGAGGGAGATAATTTAAGAAGTATGAAAAGGAAGGTTTTTCCAAATGAACTAGATGGTGGCTAAGAAGTGCAATAGTCAAAGAGAACTGAAGAACAGATGATGTCTTAGCCAAGCTGTGAGTAACAAGAAACTGAACACCCTTCACTAGCTAGCTCAAGAAAAGGTGTGGCAGAGTAGACCGGGCTTGGTATATTGTTGTTTAGTAGCTAAGTTGTGTCCGACTCTTTAGCAACTTCATGGACTATAGCCTGCCAGTCTCCTCTGCCCATGGGATTTCCCAGGCAAGAATACTGGAGTGGGTCACCATTTCCTTCTCCAGGGGATCCTCCTGACCCAGGAATCAAAACCACATCTCCTGCATTGGCAGGTGGATTCTTTACCACTGAACCACCAGGGAAGCCCTGCCTATATTGTAGGAGGCTGAATAATACCCCCACCCCGTGCCAAATCTCCGTGTCCTGATCTCTGGAACCTGTGAATATGGTGACTTATGTGACAAAAGGAACTCTGCAGATATGATTAAGTTCGAGGTCTTGAGATGGAGAGCTTTTTCTTGATTATCTGAGTGGCCCCAGCGTGATCACAAGAGTCCTTATAAGGGGGAAGGGCAAGAGAATTGAAGTCAAAAACAGGAAAGGTGACAAGAGGAAATGAGGGGAGAGAGTTGTGGTTGTGAACCCAGGGATGGTCTAGAAGCTGGAAGAGGTGAGAACAGACTCTCTAGTAGAGACTCCAGAAGGGACCAGGCCTGCTGTCACCTTGATCTGAATCCTGTAAGAATGATTTTAGGCATCTGACTCCCCCAAACTAAGAAAAACTGTTTGTGTTATTTTAAGTCACCATGTTTATGGTGGCTTATTACAGAAGCCACAGGAAGCCAGCATTTAACTTGCCTTTCAGGGTGCAGGCTCTCCTCCACTTTCTTCTCAGTACATCTCTGACTGCCCCTGGCCCCTTTCTGACCCCGCACACACACAAACACACACAGCTGAGTGGAGCAGGGTTGGACACAATTAGATTCTTCTCTTGGGATTTTGAACATAAGATAAGATAAGATTTTGAACATAAGAGGCTGCAGGCTCGACTCCACGAGGCACAGAGGGCCCAGGATTCACAGTTCTTTTATGGGCCCACAGAAGTCTATTGGCCCTGGGGTAGGCGTCAGTTAACCGGATAGGAGGATGGTTCACTTTCAGGTCACACCCTTTCACTCTAGCGTTACCTTTGTTCAGTGAGCTCTGGCACTGTGCAGGTGAAGTCCAGCTTTGCTGAGAGGCACTTTCTTCCAGCGGCATGCTGAGGATTCTTTCATCATGGGTGCACACAGCCAAAACCCCCTGAGATCCCAATACATGTCTGTGAAAGTCCTTCTCATTAAGAATTCATGGCTTGGGTTTCTGAAAAACCTCTTTATGGTGGGCATCGTGGTCTACAACTGGTGAGTCAGGTGCCAGTCTGGGGACTTCCCCAGCGGACCTTACCCTCCATTCTTCTGTTCTCCTGCTGCCCCTTCACAACCCTCCTCTTCAGCTACACTGGTCTGTGAGGACCCAGGCTTCTCTCACTTTTATTCTCTTCCACCTTCCCAGACTCTTTAGCTTTCTTCTCCCCCATCTCCACCTATCCAACCTATGAGGCCCAGCTGAATCCCCCAGCTCCGTCATGCCCCTGTTTACTCCAGGGACCAGCAGTTTTGCCCTCTTCAGAATGCAGAGAATTGTAGCTTCTTAGAGCTGAATGGTCATAGGGATTACGGAGACAGAGAGTTATCCCCCCATTGCTGTTGTTGCTGTTCAGTCACTAAGTCATGTCTGACACTTTGCCACCCCATGGACTGTAGCATGCCAGGTTTCCCCATCCTTCACTATCTCTGGGAGTTTGCTCAAATTCACTTCCACTGAGTCAGTGATGCTACTGAACCATCTCATCCTCTGCTGACCCCTACTCCTTTTGCCTTCAAACTTTCCAGCATCCAGGTCTTTTCCAGTGAGTCGGCTCTTTGCATTAGGTGGCCAAAGTAGTGGAGCTTCAACTTCAGCATCAGTCCTTCCAATGAATATTCAGGGTTGATTTCCAAGAGGATTATTTGGTTTGATCTCTTTGCTGTCCAAGTTATCTTCTCATTCAGGGACTAAATCCATTACCCAAAGAGGTGGCATGGCTTGTCTCACTCACCAAGGAGATCGGGAGAGAGCTGCTGGGACAGTAGTTAGAATGTTCTTTCCATATGCAGACTCTTTTGTTTCCCCTTTATTTTCTTTGATGCATCTCTGAAGCATTTTGGTTCTTTTTGAAAAACATGTATTTCTTTATTTGGCTACATCAGTTCTTAGTTGCGGCACATAGGATCTTCAGTTTTTGTTGCGTTAGGACCTATCAGTCACGTTAAGATCTTTAGACCTTTTAGCTGTGGCATATGGGACCTAGTTCCCTGACCAGGGACCAAATCTAGGCCCTTGCATTGGGAATGTGGACTCTTAAGACATGATTATATAAAGACAAGTTTTCGTATTTCTGAAAGGGTTGGATTCCATTAAGGCTGATCTATACCACGTCATACATTTGGGGATGAATATGAGAGACTAAGGGCTTCTTCTCAGGTGTCTCAGTGGTAAAGAGCCTGCCTGCCAATGCAGGAGATGCAGGTTTGATCCCTGGGTCGGGAAGATCCCCTAGAGAAGGAAATAGCAACCCACTCCAGTATTCTTGCCTGGGAATCCAATGGACAGAGGAGCTTGGTGGGTTACAGCCCATGTGATCACAAAAGAGTTGGACGTGACTGAGTGATTAACCAACAACAAGAGACTGAGCTTCCCAAATGGAGAGTTTAATGGACACTGTTATTCTGGGAGACTGTTGCAATATCCAACACAAAAGAACATCGCATATACCATGTACACATTATGATGATAAGCTGAAATACACTGTTGAGTAAGCATTATTATATTTGTCTATGGAATTACACTGGATAACTCTGTCTCATATTTTCTCATTGGATCTCAAATTGGGCTCCTGGCAAACCTCATTATGTGGATTTCCCTGGGGGGTCCAGTGGTTAAGAATCTGCCTGCCAATGCAGGGGACATGGGTTCAATCCTTGGTCTGGGAAAATTCCACACACCGTGGGGCAACTAAGCCCATGCACCACAACAAGAGAAGCCACTGTGATGAGAAGCCAGCATACTGCAACTAGACAGTGGGCCCCTATCCTGCCCGTCACAACTAGACAAAACCCTCCCATAACAATGAAGACCCAGCAGAGCCATAAATAAGTTTAAAAAAACCAACGACAAACTCGTTCTGCACTTCCTTCCCATTTACCCCTTCTGCCAGCCCCAAGGAGCCATCGATCTACTGTCTGGGTGGACTTACCTCTTCTGGATGTTTCATATATGCGCAATCATACACGACATGGTCTTTTGTGTCTGTCTTTTTTCACTTAGCGCAGAGTTTTTTGAGGTTCGTCCACAGTACAGCATGTGTCTCCTTTCATTCCTTTTCATGGGTAGATGACTGTCCATCATCTTTTAATGAATGTGTGGGTTGTTTCCACCTTTTGACTATTGTGAATAGTGCTGCCATGAATATGTGTGGACAGGTATTTGTTAAAGCATATAATGTCATTTTTAATTTTTTTAAACTTTATCTCATTCTGTGGCATGCTTTGCTTATTCAATGTTACGTTATTTCCACATTAATGCAAGCAGTTCTCCATCCACTTTCACTCTTACAGGACATTCCAGTGAATAAATTTATCAATTTATTCACCCATTCAGTGTTCGAGGATATTTCCATTATTTCCAGTTTTCCCTATTATAAACAGTGCAGCTTTACAATTTCCTGTACATAACTTGTTGGGCACCATCTTTGAGGGTTCCTCTGGGGCATACACCTAAGGGTGAAATTGTTGGGGCATGGGGAATGCACCATAAATGTACAGTACTTCATACTGACAAATGTGAGCTGTTTTTCCATGAGTCTCTTAGGGGTTTTCAACCCTGACTGTGCATTAGAATCATTTTTAGAAAAATATATAGGTACCTGGATAACTCCCTAGACCTATTGAATCAGAGTTTCCAGGGATGAGACCAGGGAGCTGCAATTTTGAAAGCTCACTAAGTAATTACACTGTATAGCCAAGGTTGAGAACAGCTGGGACCAAGCTTTGGCCTGCAGTATCTTGGTTTCCCAAGGTCAGCTCATAGAGGCCAGCTACTGACTGCCTAACAACATTCAGATAGTAGAGGCTGAGCAGAGGGAAGAGACCAAATAGATGCATGCCCAACGAATACACAAAGCATTTAAAACAAACTCTTAAGGGATTTCCCTGGTGGTCCAGTGGTTAAGACTCCACACTTCCACTGCAGGGGAGGCATGTGTTTGATCCCTGGTCTGGAAACTAGGATCCCATATGATGCATGGGACGGCAAAAAATAAATTAATTAAATAAATTCAATTATTCAGGGCAATGGGAAACATGAAATGGATAAATGGAGATGAAATCTACCATTTTTAGTTATCAATTCCACTTTTCCCCTCTCTTCCCCCCAGCATAATAACTTAGAGTCATATTCTAAAGAAGGTATTAATAGCTTATGAATAGATCAGAAGGCAGGGAACCACAGGCAAAGCCATATCACGTATGAACAAATATAGCACGTGGTTAAGAGGTCTTGCTCTGGGCTCTACAGTAGACCAGTCAAAGACCTCAGGCCTGCCGCTGATGACCTGTGTGATCTTGGGCAAGTTCCTTCACCTCTCTGAGCCCATTCTCTCATCTACAAAAGTGGGGTGTTCACTGGAACTGTTTTCTATCACTGTTGTAAGCATTAAAGGAGGTGATGCATTTAGAGTATGTACTAAGTACTCAATAAACGGTAAGCTGCTATTACCAATGCTATTTTAAACCAGGCAGGTGTTTCTGGAAAATAGGAAGCTGACCTGCTGGACGCCCTTACGTGTGTGTGTGCTTCACACACACACAACTTAGCAACTTCATGCTAAGTTGCTTCAGTCATGTCTGACTCTTTGTAACACTATGGACTGTAGCCTGCCAGACTCTTCTGTCTATGGGATTCTCCAGGCAAGGATACTGGAGTGGGTTGCCATGCTCTCCTCCAGAGGATCTTTCTGACTCAGGGATTGAACCCAGGTCTGTTATGTCTGCTGCATTGGCAGGCAGGTTCTTTAACACTAGGGCCATCTGGGAAACCTGGAACAAACCCTTAGATAGATGCTAATGTGTTACTGAGTCCCAGAACAAAGCTGGTGGAATGACCTGGGGTGGACTTTGCTATTTGAGAAGGCAATCTATAAATTAAGGTCTATACTAGGTGATATTCGAGACTGGTATTGGGGACAATGGTTTCCACATGGTGAAACCTCACTATGAGCCAGATACAGTGCTAAGGAGTTTGAGTGGGTATCTCAGGCCATCCTCAAGACAACCCCATGAAGTAGGTATGACTATTCTTCCCATTTTACAGGTAAGAAAAATGAGTCACAGAGAAGGCAAGGCACTGCCCAAAGTCACTCAGCACAGCTTGGATTTTAATGAAGCTGGCTTTCAGTTCCTGTATCCAAAACCATGGCGCTGTGTCTCCCTTGAGAAAGCCACTGATGCTTTTCTGTGTCTGTCATTTAGCTTTGCTTTGGTAAGTGACAAGCGGTACCAACGGAAAGAGCCTGTCATCAGTTCTGTGCACAGCAAGATAAAAGGGATAGCAGAGGTGAAACGGGAGATTATGGCGAACGGGCAGAAGAAGGCTGTGAGGAGTGTCTATGACATGACAGATTACACCTTCCCCATGCAGGTGAGCACCTGGCAGCATCCTCCCAGGGCTTGTCCCTGGTCACTGTCCCCAGGGCCTCTTCCCCCTCCCCTGGGACCTAGAGACTCGCTCCAGAAAAACTGGCCCCATTTAAAAAGTTCTGTGAAAATCCCAACTGAGAAAACCTAAAAATTGAGAAATTAGGTCAGATCCAGCAATTCAGAGGAGATGATACTTCACTTTATCAAGTCCTACAGGGTTTCTCAAAATAGCAGTGTGTCCTGGTGCATTGAAAACATGATTTGATTCACTCGAACTTGATTTATACATAGCTTTTCAGAAGCAGGGCCATCAAGTCAGCAAGTTTTGCCTAGATCCAGAAGGGCAAAGAACTTTCTGCCTCGAGGGGACCAGCCCTTCTATATTGTTTGTGTGGCATTTTATCAACAAAAATGTCTCCAGGAAAACTCTTGGCTACAGTTTTGCACAAGGGAAGGCGATAGATGACAAAGAATGGAAGAGTATGGACCACAGTGAAAGGGCATGAGATTGTCTCAATCTGCAAAAAGAGAAAATGAATGCAGAATTCTCAAAAGTAAGAGATTGAAGTGGGGTTGAGAACCCCAAAGAACAGATGGAGGGGGGTGGCAAGAGGAACAAAAGGGCCCACTGGCAGCCCCTGGAAGCTGGAAAGCTTTGAAAAACCATAAAAGCCAAGCTGCTATCCATTTGTTTCTAACAGAGGGTCATTAAAATCTCCACCTATTGCCCAGGTGGTGGGATGCCCTATGACCCTTTCATTAAAGTCCTGGATAATCTGAACAGCGTTCTGATGGAGGTAACACCTCCACTTCTGCCTCCCCACATCTTTTGGTTTTCAATGGAATAGGACTTGCTGTGTCCCCCAAAATGAAAAGGCTGCTTTTGAGGCTGGAATGGAAAATGAGTGTTCAATTAATTTGAATGTTCCTCCACTCTCCCTTGGCTCAGCAGGGCGGCTCATCCAGCTTGGATATTAAGCGCTCTGGGTAGTCAATTTGCTTCCAGACCCAGATTTCTAGACTGAAGCTTAGAAGAGTGGAAAGGTTCGCCCCCATGCACTTAGCCAGCTGGATTACTATGATTAAGCTGTTCTGTTCTCAAAGGGCTTGCCATTTTGCCTTCTCTCCTTTTTCTCCACAGGGGAACTCCTTTTTTGTGATGACAAACTTTCTCAAGACAGAAGGCCAAGAGCAAGGATTGTGTCCCGAGGTAAGGAGGGAGGGATGGGTGATAAGAGTTCCTGGGGGAGGTGCAGGTCAGGTGAAATGGAAATTGGGACGAGGGGTGTTGCGGAGCCCACAAATATTGACCGAGCCTCTGCTTGTTCCGGAGCAAGGGTGTGGATCTAGGCTGGCTAGAAAAGGTGAGAAGACCCTACATTTCTCACTCTGTAAGCACCAGATCTGTCTGTCACCCTGGGTCTCCAGCTATAGCACTAGAAGCCTCTGCAGCTCGAGACCTGCTTTCTCCATCGCTCACTCCCAGAGCAGCTTAGGACAGCAGGGATCCTTGGTGTTTGCACAGTGTCTCATGTTTTAGTGGAGCCTCACAACAACTTTAGGAGGGGGTAACAGCACTCCCAGCCTTATTTTACAGGTCAGTACAAAGATCAGAAAGGTTCAGTGACCTTCCCAATATCACACAGCTTGCTGGAGGCAGAGCCAGACTTAGAATTGAGCCATCCTCATTCACAGCTTCTCCCGCTGTTCCCTGTGAACTGCCTGCAGGGCCAGCCTGGGAAGATGTCAGACAGTGCAAGTTTGATATTTCATTGCACTTCTTGAGTTTTACACTCTATGTGAAGTGGGGGAGCCCCGATGTACTCTCTCTCAACCTTCTGCCTTCTTCCAGAAAACTTTCTTCCCTATAAAAACATGTGTATCTTATTCTGTCCCAGCCCAGTCTTGCTCACTGCTCTGTAAAATGACAACTAGCTATTCTGATAAGTTTGTCTATAGTGATGTCTTGCTAGGCAACGCTCTCCTGTTGTTCCCCTCTCAAGAAAGACACCTGTGTTTTACCAGGGACTGTCCCAACACCAAGAGGTGCAGGGGTAGCAGCCTGTGGGGAAGACCAGCCTTCCTGTGGGTCTCGCTCATCGGCCCTCTCTGGTGACAAGGCCTAGTGTCTGAGAACTCAGTGTGGATATGCTCTCTCGCATCACAGTCCTCGCTGTCCTTTCTACCTAAATTTGGAAATAAGAAAACGTTCCTTTCATGTCTAGCTCAATAATGCTCCCCTAAAAAGAGCCCTCTCAACGTTTATTTTGCCCCCATCTCCCCTTAAACGTCCCTGCTACTCTAATGAAGTAGCCGGGCGTCTGTCCAACTAAATATTCCCTTCCATCTCCCTACCCAGCAGCATCCAAAGTTGAATCCAGTTGGGGGCTTTGGTTCCCTCTTGTCCCATACCCTGAAATTGCTACTCACACTCCTCCCCCCAGCCCGCCCCCCTGCTCCACGCCTTGGCACTTTTCACAGATACTTTTAAAGTTATTGAGACTTACGAGAAATCAATAAAGAGACTTGTAAAGAAAGTCAAGGAAGAGAGTCAGGATAGTGCAGAGATTAAGAGTCTGGGTTTTAGGAGCCAGATACAAATGGTTCAAAACTTGACTTATTACCTTTGTGACTTTGGGCAGGTAACTTTGCAGCTCTGTGCCTTGGTGTACTCATTTGCAAGATGGGGCTGATTGCAAAACCTAGCTCTTGGGATTCTTGAAACAAATGAGCAAGTCTCTGTGACAGGCTGGAAACAAGGCATGATACATTGTAAAAAGCACTCAAATGCAAGCTGTTATGACCCAGATGACAATTACTCCTTCTCAGACAGGATGTCACTCAGACTGAGATCTGTGGAGGCAATGCCAGCCCGGAGAATACTACGTAACTCTTGGGATTTTAATCTGTGATCCGAGCTGGTTTGGGTTGCTCTAATGGGAAATTTGCCTCCTCTCTTTGTATATCGACGCCCCCCGCCCCCCACCTCCCGCCGCAACTCTTACCAGAAGGTGGAAGTCAAGAATAGGGCTTGACATCTGTCTCCAATAAATATGTCCAAGCCCCAGGTGTACACTGAAATGAAGAGACATTGGTCTTAATAATCTATTGCTGCATAACAAACTACCCTGAACCTGCTGGACTTAAAGCCACAAGCATTTCTTTTAAGTTTTTTTTTTTGATGTGGTCCATTTTTAAAAAAAGTCTTTTCTGAATTTGTTACAATATTGCTTCTGTTTTATGTTTTGTGTTTTTGGTCATGAGACGTGGGATTTTAGCTCCCTGACCAGGTACCTAGCCTGTACCCCTTGCATTAGAAGGTGAAGTATTAACCACTCAACCATTAGGGAAGTCCCTAAGGCCGTGAGCGTTTTAGGAACTCTCATAGTTCAGTGGTTGACAGAGCTCCACTGGGCAGTTCTGCTGATATTGGGATCTGGGTGGGGGCTCTCATGGCCTGGGCTTGGCTGGCCTTCTCTTCCTCTCTGGGGACTCTTCAGGCTTCTCCTCCTTTCAGGGTCTCTCCATGTAGTCTTTCCAAACTTCCTCACAGCAGCTCAGGATTCCCCAGACCAAAAGAAGCTTCCAGGCCTCCCAGGCTCAGGACTAGAGCTGACACAGTGTTACTCCCACTGCCTTCTGTTGGTTACTCACTCAGAGTCAGACCTAGCTTCAAAGGGAAGGAAAGACGCTCTACCTCCCAATGGCAAGAGTGACAAAGAATTTGTGGCCATCGTTGATGCATGTGACAATCACAAAAGAGATGATTCGAATGTCTATTGTTTTTTCTTTATTTTATTTTTTTTTTTTAATTTGGGAATTTCAGCTTGAGAGTAAAATAGAGTTGGTTTATCTTCTTTCCTGAGATTTCTTTCCAGTTGATAATCAAAATAACATAACTTCCCATGAGCCACAGTGAATGATCATTCATTCATTCATTCTTTCCACGTTTATCCAGACTATGTGTCAGGCACTCAGACTACAAAGATACAACCCAGGCTTCATGTTCAAAGAGTTCACAATATAGTCGGGGGTCACAAGAGCAGCAAACCAAGGACATGCTGGGTGACAAGAAGAAGGCAACTTGGGAAGAAAAGAGAACATGAAAGTAAAAGACTGAAAACTACAGGAAACCAACATTCACTAAGCAAAACCACGTGCTAGCCCCTTTCTCATCATAACTCATTTAATCTTCACAACAACCATATAAGACAAATCTGTCCATTCCCCTTTTACAGGTGAGGAAACTGAGGTACAGAGAGGCAAAATAACTTGGCTAAGGCCACTCAGCTAGAAAATGGTGCAGCTATTGCCAAACCTGGTTGCACCTGAGTCCAAGCCTGGGCCCTCCCCTGAATTTCTGTAATGCTGCATGGAAGAGCCTATTTTCATGAAACTCCTAGTCTCCCTAAAACTGGCCATTAAACCTGGTCCTCAGAAATCGGGAAGTCGAGAATGCATAAACCAAGCCATCTCACTTTTCTTTTCCTCATTCTGCCCTCGGTCCTTAGTCTTGGAAGCTGACTGACCTCATTTTTCTCAGGCCAGGAGAGAGCGCTGGCTGAAGTCCTTTATTTCCACATTTCCTGCTGAGCCATTGCACCTGTCTGCTTCACTTGGTTCCTCAGCCATAAGGCTGCATGATCCAGGCCCCCGCTCTCCAAATCAAGGGCTGTTCCCTGAAAGTGGTCCCTGGCATATGCTTCTTAGAATTTTACTTATTTTTATATATTTATTAATTTTAAAAGTATTCATTTATTTTGCTGCATCAGGTCTTAGTTGCGGCATGCAGGATCTTCATTGCCACAGGTGAAATCTTTGTAGTAGCGAGAGGGATTTAGTTCCCTGACCAGGGATCAAACCCTGGCCTCCTGCATTGGGAGTGTGGAGTCTTAGCCACTGGATCACCAAGGAAGTCGCTATTTTTATTTTTTATTGAGCTATAAGTCACATACCATAAAATACACCATTTTCAAGTGTATAGCTCAGTGGTTTTTAGTATATTCACTGAACTGGGCAAACATCTCAGTCAGTTTCCAGAACATTTTCATCATTCCATAAAGGAACATCATGCCCATTAGCAGTCACTCTCAGTACCCCACTTCCCTCAGCTCCTGGCGACCACCAATCACCCTTCTGTCTATAGACTTGCCTGTTGAGAACATTTCATATACAGAGAATCATATAATAATACGTGGTCTTTCCTGTCGCTTCTTTCACTTAGCATCATGTTTCAAGTTTCATCTACACTGTGGCATGTATCAGTACTTCATGCATTTCTTTTCATGGCCAAATAACATTCCATTGCATGAATGTCCTAGATTTTAGTTGTCCGTTCATCTATTGGTGGCTATTTGGGTTGTTTCAATTTTTGAGCATTACCTTCACACAAATGTTTGTGTGAACATAGACACCTGCTCTCCTATATGTTAGAGACGCAATTTATTCCCCACTATTTTGTCCTTCTTTCTGCAGTACCCCACCCCCAGAACGCTCTGTTCCTCTGATCGGGGTTGTAAAAAGGGATGGCTGGGCCCACAGAGCAAAGGTATGTCCTGTTTCTTTTTCTAAGACCCACGGGGGGATGGTCTGGAATCCTGGTGATGTTTGAGACGCCCAGCTCTTTAGCTTCTGGCTCTCAGCTGCCTTCGTCCGCCTTCCTCGGGCCATGGAGGAGCCTGTGCCTGCCCCAGGCCTCGACTCTGAACCCACAGTACCAACTGCTGACTATGAATGTGACTCTAATTTCCAGTGACGGAAGCTCCTGAAAACCTCACAGAATTAGCCCCTTCAGGGTTCTCACTGATAGAAAATTTGAACGGCCCATAGCATCATCTGAGTATTCTACACGTTTCCTCTTGAATTTCTCGAAAGGTCGAGAAGCATGAATGTGTACCCACCCAGGGCCCCTGGGGGCAATATCAACCTGCAGAGTTTCCAGAGATCTTGTTTTAACTTAAAAAGGCACATAAAACTAAAACAAACTTTGCAAAAAAGAACAAGAAACAGTAAAAATACCATTGTTTTGTTTTTAAGTGGAGGAAAACTGCTTTCCAATGTTGTGTTAGTTTCTGTCGTATAACAACTTGAATCAGCCATAATATACATATATCCTCTCCCTCCTGAGCTTCTCTCCCCTCCCTCCTTTACATCCCTCTAGGTCATCATAGAGCACCAGGCTGGGCTCCCTGTGTCGTACAGCAACTTTTCATCAGCTATCTCTTTTACACATGATAGTGTATATATGTCAATGCCACTTTCTCCATTCGTCCCACTCTCTCTTTAGCCCACTGTGTCCACATGTCCGTTTTCTACATCTGCTTCTCCATTCCTTCCCTTCAAATAGGTTCACTGATATTATTTTTCTAGATTCCATATATGTGAGTTAATATATGATATTTGTTTTTCTCTTTCTGACTTACTTCACTCTGTACAACAGGCTCTAGGTTCACCCACCTCACTAGACTCGACTCGTTCATTCTTGTATATGGCTGAGTAATATTCCATTGTATATATGTACTACATCTTCTTTATCCATTCATCTGTAGATGGACATCTAGGTTGCTTCTATATCTTGGCTATTCTAAACAGTGCTGCAATGAACACTGGGGTCCATGTGTCTTTTAGAACTGTGACTTTCTCAGGGTATATGCCCAGTACTGGGATTGCTGGGTCATATGGTAGATTTATTGCTAGTTTTTTTAAGGAATCTCACACTGTTCTCCATAATGGTTGTATAAGTTTACATCCCCACCAACAGTGTAGGAGGGGTCCCTTTTCTCCACATCCTCTCCAGCCATCAGTGTTTATAACATGTGCTACGTCACTTTAGTTGTGTCCAACTCTTTGCAACCCTGTGGACTGTAGCCTGCCAGGCTCCTGGGCCCACAGGAATTCTATAGGCAAGAATACTGGAGTGAGTTGCCATGCTCTCCTCCAGGGGGTCTTCCCAACCCAGAGATTGAACCAATGTTTCTTATGTCTCCTGCATTGGTAGGCAGGGTCTGTACCACTAGCACCATCTAAGAAGCCAGTTTATAACACACATGTACACAGAAAGGCATATGAATATTCAGTTCCATTCCATAATGCTTGTGCATTTGAGTTGGAGGAGAGTTAACTAACACTATTTACTATTTAACTTTCCTTTCAAATATCTGTTAGGGACACTGATACTCCAGGAAGACGTGCCATGCTTACTCCATGGCCCTGTACATCCTGGTCCATGCTGTGCAAACCTAGAGGAACTCAGATGCCTGTTTAGAAGCCATGTGCTAGTCCATTTATACCAGGCAAAAGAATACACCCTGTTCAGCCTCCCTCTCAGGCATCTTTTCTTGTGAAGAAACAAACAAGCAAGCAAAATTTCAACAGCATCTGTGGTCTTTATGTCTTCTCTTTGATCTTTCTTTGAAAACACTTACCGTTCGATGTGTTGCTTGCTTGGTTTTTCTTATGTAAGCCTGTGGTTTGGATGAGGTTACACAGAAACTAAAACTGCTTGGATTGAGAAACAGCCTCTTGCTTGAGTGGAGTAGAGTTTCCTCCTGCGGTTCTTTCACACCTGTGCTTCTACAACCCCTTGACTCCCCACAGGAATCCAGACCGGCAGGTGTATAGATTATAAAGAGAAGCAGAAGACCTGTGAAGTCTTGGCCTGGTGTCCTGTCGAGGCAGCGGAAAAGGCTCCAGAGTGAGTTGTAGGGAGGGGACAGACACAGTGGCCCGCAGTTTCGAGCAGGTAAAGCCCTGCAAGGCGCTGCCCCAGCTTTCCTTCTCAGCACCACCCTCCCTCCCCAAGTCCCGGGTCTTACTGGCTTAGTGACTCCCAGGCCAGACACACTAGTGGTCTCTGGGAGGGCCATGCTTGTGGTCAAAATATTCACATAATTCTGGACCAGCTGGTAAATTGCTACTGCCTTGAGCACCCTCGGGTACCCCTTGCCCCTTGGCTGTTCCAGTACTTTCCAGGGCACCTCCAGACACCACCTCCAGTGCTACAGCAGGGTCCATTCTGACTGCCAGTATCTGTACCAAGTGATTAAGGAAGAGAAGGTGGGAGGGGAAAAAGGAAGAAGAAGGGAAGGGAGGAGAGAAGGAAGGGAAGGGAAAAGGAAGTTTTCTTAAATATTCACAGTGACATACACATTTGGTGCTCCCCTGTGTTGATTCTTCTCAAGGTCAGGCCCAGAAGGCAGAACTTGATGCCTTCTGATGTTACATCTCAGAAAACACTGGGAGGGCTGCATTTCAACAGAGAATAAGGAGAGCTGGATTCAAATCCGGGCTTTAATGCACCCTTACTATGTGACCTTGAACAAGTGCCTTAACCCCTTTGGGTTTCAGTTTCCTTGTCTTTAAAATGAGAATAACAGGACTTCCCCAGCAGCCCAGAGGTTCAGACTCTGCACTTTCAAAGCAGGAAGCACAGGTTCCATCCCTGGTCAGAGAACTAAGATCCCACAAGGCCAAAATCTTTTTTTTTCTTTTCAGTTTAAAACAAGGATAATAACTGCACCAACCTTACTGGGCTGTTGTGATAATTAAATGAGATGATATTTGCATGGTGACTGCCAAGTGAGCCCTGTGCTTGGCACACTGTAAAGTGCCTGATAACACACAAACACACACATGATCTGCCCCTAGACGTGTGGTGGTTCTAGACATGTGGTAGCACTGTCCAATGGAACTTTCTGCAATGACAGAAAGATTTTGTACCTCCACCATCCAATCTGGTAGCTACTAGCTACATGTGGCTATTAAGCATCTGAAATGTGGTTACCGCAACTGAACTGAATTTTGAGTTTAATTTAATTTCAATAGTCGGGCTTCCCCAGTGGCTCAGTGGTAAAGAATCTGCCTCCAGTGCAGGGGACGTAGGAGACATGGGTCCAGTCCCTGGATCGGAAAAATCCCCTGCAGGAGGAAATGGCCACCCACTTAATATTCTTGCCTGGAGAATCCCATGGACAGAGGAGCCTGGCGGACTACAGTCCATGGGGTCGCAAAGAGCTGGACACGAGAGAGACTGAGCACACACAGACACAGTTTAAATAGTCACGCATGCCATACATGCCTAGGGGATGTTGGACAGTGTAGTTCTAGAGAAATGTGACTCAGGGCCACACCATCAGCATCTATGGGGCAAAGAGAAATTCCCCAAACTAACTTTTTAGAAGCTTCAGGCAAAAGTTCCTGATGTCAGAGTAGGAAGTACTAGGCAGTACCAGCTTGTCTGGCTCTCAGTTGCTAATGGCACCACCCAGGTTCATTTGTAGGTCAGAGAAGATTCTTTGTCCCAGAAGAAATTATCCAGGACCCGGGTGGGACATGAGCCTACATTCAAGAAGGCCCTGGTTTAAGGCAGGAGGCTTCTTGATTACCTGTGGTTTTCAGTCCTGGCTCTGCCAGCAACTCATTCACCACATAAACACCGTGCATCTCTGATGTTCTGTGCCCTGGGCTGCAATTTTACATTACCCTGGACAAGTAACTCCCTTACCTTTAGTTTCTCATATGTTACACAAAAGCATTACTAAGATGATTCATTTAATTGTTTCTCCAACACATCCATTATCAGATAGTAGGGAGAACTATGCTCATTTTTCTTTTTTGTAAAATACAAGAAGACCCAGATATAGAGCAGGTCCCAAGGGTTTTGCAATCTAATAGAAGAGATAAAACACATGCACAGAGGGCTGTCATTCAGAAAAGGAAATTTTAAGTGTCATGAAAGAGAAATAAAGGGGACTGTTTAGTCCTTTGATTCTGAACATGTTGCCCAGAAGTTTGGAGTGTTCTAAAGGCAAAGGGTCTAGCAAATAGCAGGCATCAGTTGTACAAGATTTTGTGTGTGTGCAAGTGACAATATAACTTCAGCTGGCTTCAGACAAAAAAAAAGGGGGGACTGTTAATTTTTGGCTTGTGTTTTTGACTCACGTAAATGAGAAGTCCAGAAACACTAGCTTCAGGCAAGGCTTGATCAAGGCTTTAAATGATGTCTTAAGATTTTCTCTCTCTCTTCCTCTTCCCTTCTCTCCCCAACCTCTAGCTGTTCTTTTCTTCCATGCTGGCTCTCCTCACACTGTGCTCTGGGGCAATCCAGGTTTACACTGTCCTTGCTACTAATAATCCAAGAGAAAACAAGTGTTTCTTTCCCAATAGTTCTGGGAACACAATAATCCTGGGGTGTTCTCAATGGCCTAAGGCATGTGATAGTCAAAGAATCAATCACTGCAGCCAAGGGGATTGGATTACACATTTGTTTTTTTTTTCTGTCATTATTGTATAGTTTTATTATTGCTTTTATGTTAATATTTTCCAATCAAATTAGGGACTCTTAGAGGTGAAAATGGTATTTTATCTCTATCAAGATGGCTCAGCACAAAGCTGGTTGATTAAATATTTTTTAATTGATGATGTATTAAAAATGTAGACTATATTAAGACCACCATGAAATTCAAGCTGCTTCATTTGGGATATTATTTTTAAAATTAATTAATTTTAATTGGAGGCTAATTACTTTGCAATATTGTAGTGGTTTTTGCCATACACTGACATGAATCAGCCATAGGTGTACATGTGTCCCCCATCCTGAACCCCCCTCCCACCTCCCTCCGCATCCCATCCCTCAGGGTCATCCTAGTGCACCATCCCTGAGCACCCTGTCTCATACATGGAACCTGGACGGGTGATCTATTTCACATATGGTAATATACATGTTTCAATGCTATTCTCTCAAATCATCCCACCCTCGCCTTCTTCCACAGAGATGACCCTACATGCAAGACAGCAAAAGAGACACAATTGTAAAGAACAGACTTTTGGACTCTGTGGATACACTGTTAAACCAGCTCTGGGTCATATGCCCACCCTGGGAGCTGTAAGGGATGGGCAGGAGATGACAGTGGACTGAGAGTGGAAGAGACCTGGCTTTCCCAAAGGGAGAAAATTGAGGTGCTACTGCTAGAGGGGGAGAATTGATGTGGAAAGGCAAAAATTACCATGTTCTCTAATAATTACACCCCCAGTAGAGCCAAAGTTGGGCTGTGGAAGTCCTTAAATAAAAAGCAGATCATTCTTTTTTAAAAAAATTTTTGACTGCATTGGATTTTAGTTGCAGTACACAGGATCTTTGTGACAGCACGGGCTCCACAGTGTGGGGCTCAGTAGCTGCAGAGCCTAGGCTTAGTTGCTTTGCAGTATGTGGGATCTTAGTTCCCCAACCAGGGAAGGAACCCATGTCTCCTGCCCCAGAAGCATGGAGTCTTAATCACTGGATCACCAGGAAAGCCCCAGAGCAGATTATTCTTGATGCTCCCTTCCAAATACCCTCCACTTTTAGCCTGTGCTTCTCCCAATGTATATTTGTCACCTACTCAGGTGTGCCAGGCAACAGGATACCAGCAGCATCATTTTGTGGAGCCTGTTTTCTCCATCTTTAACAGATTCTCAACCTCACCAGGGCAAAAACCTTGATTGTCTTGTTCATCACTGTGTCCCAATGGCCCAGCCCCATTCCCAGTACAATAAATATTTGTTGAATGAATGAACGCGTGGATGGTGGGTGGACCTTCTGGCAGTCTAGAATTTGGGCTCCTCTCACTCATGGAGGATTTTATACTACTCAGAGCCTCTAGAGAGTGAATGAAAGAGTCAAGTATGTATGTATGGCCCTGTGCTAAAGGCTGAGGATGCCAAGATGAGAAAATTATTCTCAGTCCTGCAGGATCACCAAGCTTATTGTGGAAAATACAAACAGGAGTGTGCTGGAGCTGGCTTGTACCGGTCCTGAGCCATTTATGCTTAGTTCAGTTCAGTTCAGTCGCTCAGTCATGTCCGACTCTTTGTGACCCCATGAATTGCAGCACGCCAGGCCTCCTTGTGCAACACCAACTCCTGGAGTCTACCCAAACCCATGTCCATCGAGTCGGTGATGCCATCCAGCCATCTTATCCTCTGTCGTCCCCTTCTCCCCCTGCCCCCAACCCTTCCCAGCATCAGGGTCTTTTCGAATGAGTCAACTCTTCCCATGAGGTGGCCAAAGTACTTATGCTCATCCCTTCCCAATTCCAATTCAGTGATGTTCTATTGGTAGCTTGAAATCACTGATGGTGGGGGTATTTACATCACAATAGTCAGTAACTGCTACAATAGCGGGGCTTATTGTTTTCCCAGAGAGCTGGTTTTTAAACATTTACCAACACACCATTGTGCATACCTACACATACCATTATATCAGTTAAAAGTATTACAGTAAATGCCACGGAGTCTTTTATTATGCCACTTCACACAGCTGTGGGATCTTAGTTCCCCAATCAGGGATCAAACCCATGCCTCTGCAATGGAAGCAAGGATTATCAACCACTGCACCACCAGGGAACTCCTTCCATGGGGTCTTAAGAAGGGAGAAATTCTTCTTGGAAAAGCTGGAGAATTTTGGAAGGTTTTGCCCACTGGATTGCATTTCTCTCCAACCATCATATTGACCCAAGCAAGAAATCAGAGCCTCTGGTCACTGGCTCACTGACTCCCTTGGTCCCTGGAGTTACTGATCCCCATTTTGCATTTCTCTCTCTCAGGCCTGCGCTCTTGGTCAGTGCTGAAAACTTTACTGTACTCATCAAGAATAATATCGACTTCCCTGGCCACAATTATACCACGTAAGTGCGCAGAATGTCTGGCTGTATTTGTTATCTAATGTTGCATAACAAATCACTCCAACACTGAGAAGCTAAAAACAACAAACTTTAATTTTCTCACATAGTTTCTGGGCATCCCAGAGTGACATCTGGGAATGACTTCATTGGGTGGTTCTGGCTCAGGGTCTCACAGGATACAGTCAAGCTGTCAGTGGGGGCTGCAGCCATCTCTAGACTTGATTGGGGCTGGAAAAATCCTCTTCCAAGTCCACTCAAGTGACTGTCATCAGGAGAACTTGGTTCTTCACCAGGCGGGCTTCTCCTTCAGACTGCTTGAGTCCCCTTGGGACATGGTGGCTGACTTCCCCAGAGTAAGTGATCCAAGCCAAAGAGCAAGCATGCAAGATCATAACCAAGAGAGAAGCCACTGTATTTTATAATCTAATCTCAGAAGTGACACACCATCACTTCTGTCATATACTACTGGTCACACAGACCAATACTGTACAGTGTAAGAGGGGAATACACAAGGGTGTGAATCCCAGAAGGCAGGATCTTTGGCGGCCCTCACAGTGCTGGGTACCACACTGGTTCACTCCCATGAAAGAATTGGATCCCAGTTTTCAATAGAGATGCTTGTTTGCTTTCCATCACGTGCAGGAGAAACATCTTGCCAGATTTAAACAGCAGTTGCACCTTTCACAAGACTCGGGATCCACAATGTCCCATTTTCCGACTAGGAGATATCTTCCAAGAAACAGGAGATAATTTTTCAGAAGTGGCAATTCAGGTTGGTGACGTCTGTTTGTAAAGTGGAATGTGGGGAGGGTGGGTCAAGGGATGGAGGATGACAAATGGCCAAGAGGTTGGACCACTGGGTCTTAATAAATAATATGCTCATATTTATGGAGGATTTTGTAAATCCATGTTCAGCGATAATGACTTTTCCTACATCAACACATCTAATCCCACGACAACCCTATGTGTGAGACCTTTCATCTATTTCCTGTGGCTGCTGTAACAAATTAACACAAACTTTGTGGCTTAAAACAACACATTTTTTATACTTCTGGAGGTCAGAAGTCCAAAATGAGCATCACTGGGCCGAAATCAAGATACCGGCAGAGTCATGCTCTCTCTGGAGGCCCTAGGGGAGAATCCATTTTCTTTGCCTTTTCCACCTTTTAAAACTGCATTCCTTGCATTTGCTCATAGCCCCTTCTTCCTGCTTCAAAGCCAGCAGCATAGCATAGTATCTTGCTTCAGCGGTCACACTGATTTCATTTGTCTTTTCTTTAAAAAATTTTTTTTATATTTGTTTATTTGACTGCACTGGGTCCTTGTTGCAGCAGCACATGGGATCCTTCACTGTGGCCTGCAGGCCTATGTGCTCTGGGGGCATGTAGGATCTTAGTTCCCTGACCAGGGATCAAACCTGTGCCCCCCCCGCACTGGAAGCATGGAGTCTTAACCACTGGACCACCAGGGAAGTCCCTACATTGATTTCTTATCCTGTATTAAATCCCCCTCTGCCTCTCTGTTCATAAAGATCAGTATGTCTTTATAGGGTCCACCCAGATAATCCAGATTTCCTCTTCTCCAGATCTTTATTTAATCACACCTGCAGTCTCTTTGTCAGAGGTTCCCCAGTGGCTCAGTGGTAAAACATCTGCCTGCAATGCAGGAGGCGTGGGTTTGATCCTTGGGTCAGGAAGATCCCCTGGAGGAGGGCATGGCAACCCACTCCAGAATTCTTGCCTGGAGAATCCCAAGGACAGAGGTGCCTGGTGGGCTGCAGCCCGTAGGGTCACAAAGAGTCGGACACAACTGAAGAGACTGAGCATGCACGCATGCAGTCTCTTTTGCCATTTAAGGTAACATATTCAGAGATGTGGGGATTAGGACCTAGGATAAGGCATATTTGGGGGGCTATTATTCAGGCTGGGCTTCCCTGGTGGCTCAGTGGAAAAGAATCTGCCTG
This sequence comes from Antilocapra americana, assembly GCA_007570785.1. Lineage (NCBI taxonomy): Eukaryota > Metazoa > Chordata > Mammalia > Artiodactyla > Antilocapridae > Antilocapra > Antilocapra americana. The sequence continues at coordinate 7,328,098 of ML663006.1, forward strand.
TCAATATAGGAGATGTGGGTTCAACCCCTGGATCAGGAAGATCCCCTGGAGAAGGAAATGGCAACCTACTCCAGTATCCTTGCCTGGGAAATCCCACAGATAGAAGAGCCTGGAGGGCTACAGCCCATGAGGTCACAAAGAGTCAGACAAAACTTAGAGACTAACAATGACAATTATTCAGACTACCACACTTTGGTTACTCAGGATTTTTCCAGTTGCAAATTACAGAAATCCAACTCAAGTGATTTAAGCAAAAAATAAATTAAAAAGTAATTTAGGGGCAAATAACTGAAACAAAACTCAAATGACTTAAGTAAAAAATAAACCATATTAACTTGTGTAGAAAGACCAGGTGGACTGAACATTCTAGTATAACCAAAGCATCTTCCTACCTTGAGAGTTTTCCCTTGCTGTTCCCTCTGCTTGGAACAGTCTAGCCCCAGACATAGTATTAACTGCCTCCTACACTTACTTCCAGTATTTACTCAAATATAATTCAGTGAAGCTTCCCCTTACTGCTACATTTACAATGACAAGTCCCACCTCTATCTCAGCAGGTCCTTTTCAGATTTATTTTTATCCCTGATACCAAGCATTATCTAACATACTATATATTTTACATCATATCCATTTGTCTGTTGTCTATTTTCTCTGACTAGAATGTAAGTTCCATGAAGGTAGCTCTTTTTTTTTTTTTTGGTTAATTTTTGTATAACATTCAGCACATAATGGACAGTCAATAAAATATTTGTTGGCTAAATGAAGAGTATGATAGATTTAGGCATAGCTGCATTCCAGAACTCAAATGATGTCTTCAGGAATCCGACTCCTTTCATTTTTTGATTATTTCCTTAATGATGATATTCTCCACATGTCAAGTCAAAGCCACCAAAGCTCTAGCACAGTGCTATCCAAAATGGTAGTCAAAAGTCACATGCAGCAACTTAAACTGAATTGAAATTAAAAACTTATTTCCTTGGTCATACTAGCCTCATTTCAATAACCACTGGCTACTGTCTTATAAGGCATCAATATAGACTATATCCATCAGCACAGAAAATCCTATTAGATAGTGCTGCTTTAGACTTTCACACTCCATAGCTAGTGGTCTCAACCAGTAGAGGACCTTTCCGCTATAGTTCTGGCAAAATGTCTCAAGGAGAGTTCTGATTAACCCTATCTTGAGCCACATAATCTATCTGAACTAATCATCAGGTCCAGAGGGAAGCACTGTCCTGATTGGCCAGGACTGAGTCAGGTGCCCCTTCCCGGGAAAGGTCACAGCCCCATTCAAACCACGGAGAGTTGGGCAAGGTGTTTCCCAAAGGAAATTCCAGGTAGCTCTCCCAGAAGGCGGCAAATTGGATGCCAAGTGACAAAGGTATTAATACATTCACTATAGTAGGTAGAGTGCTTGGTTTAGTGCCTGACCCTCAAAAAAAGGCAGTTGTGATTATTCTGTATTATTTCTTCTCTCTCCAAGTCAGAACCTCTTTGCTACTCATTTCGGTATCCTCAGAATACTACATCTAGCATACTGTCTTGAAATGCCTGATCTCATTGATTTAAAGAGAGATCTTTTTTTCACTTTTAATAATTTTGAAATCAGTAAGTGCTTTCAGTTGATGGAATCTCACAGTTTAATTGGCACCAGTTTTTTTCCTTAGAAGAACATTAAAAAAAACAAACCCTGGGTGTCTTACAAGCAATGGTGTCTAAGCTTCAGTGAAATATGATGGCCAGTGCTCAAAAAATGTCTGTAGAAAAAAAGAAGTACCAAGTATAGGTAAGAGATAAGCAGATTCTTTAGAAGTTTAGAGGAGAGAAAGGTCACCATGAATTGAGGAGTAGAGGAGTGCTTGAGTGGATGGGGAAGGATGTTGGCTGGGTCTTGGAGGATGAGCAGGATTTAGCTAGAGAAGTAGGTGGGAGAAATGTTTCACTCGTAGAAAAGCTCAAGAGCCAAGATTAAAAGATGCAAAGCATACCCAGCAATTCTACTCCAAAGTATGTACCACCAAAAAATGACAACTTATATTCACAAAAAAACTTGCACGTAAACATTCACAGCAGTATTATTCATTATAGTCAAAAGGTAGAAACGACCCAAGTGTCCATCAAAGGATGAAAGGATCAACAAACTGTAGTGTATCCATACAATGGAATTTTCTTCCACCACCAAAAGGAATGAAGTACTGACACTTGCTACAACATGGATGAACTTTCAAAGCATTATGCTAAGTGAAAGAAGCCAGACATAAAAGACCATGTATTACGTGATTTCATTCATGTGAAAGTTCAGTATAAGGAACTCTGAAGAGACAAAAAGTAGATTTGTGGTTGCTTAGTGTTGAGAGGGGTAATAACTAAAGTTTACATGTTTTTCTTTTGGAGGTAGTGAAAATGCTATAAAATTGACTGTGGTAGCAGTTGCACATATACATGAATATACTAAAAAGTGTGGAATTGTACTTGTTAGGTGGGCGAATTGTATGTGAATTGTATCTCAATAAAGCTGTTGATACACAGCTTTATTTTAAAATAAAAAAGAAGTGAAAATGCAAAGTGTGTCTGGGAAAAGCATAGTCTGGCATAACAGCTTTCTCCAAAGGAGAATAAGCAGGGAGAAAGTAATGGAGCATGCTGAATTCCAGTATGATAAGTTTCAACTTAATCTTTAATGAGGGTGGAGGCATTAATAATGTCTGATTACAGGAGGGGTTTGTTGAAAGTTGGGCTTCCCTGGTGGCTCTGATGGTAAAGAATCTGCCTACAATACCAGAGACCTGGGTTCGATCCCTGGATCAGGAAGATTCCCTGGAGAAAAGAATGGCAACCCACTCCAGTACTCCTGCCTGGAGAATCCTATGGACAGAGGAGCCTAGTGGGCTACAGTCCATGGGGTTGCAAAGAGTCAGACACGACTGTGTGCCTAACATTACTACTACCTGTTGAAAGTTGTATTTTAGGAAAGTAAATTTAATGGTAGTATGTTCCAGGTGGGAGGAGGAGCAGGGAGATGCATTTGTAGTTGCCAAAGTAGTAGTTGTATGAGTTAAATTGGACGGTACTTAGAGCTCTGAAATGTTTTATCAGCAGTTTTTACCCTCAAAAGCGAACTTTTCTTTCAGTGATCATCACTATGCAGGGAGATGTCTGATGGTTCCAGAGAGGCTTAGAGATTATCTCTTGTTTTCTTTCCCAGGGAGGAATCATGGGCATTGAAATCTATTGGGACTGCAACCTGGACAGGTGGTTCCATCACTGCCGTCCAAAATACAGTTTCCGTCGCCTTGACGACAAGACCGCCAAGGAGTCCTTGTACCCTGGCTTCAACTTCAGGTAACAGTGATCCAGGTCAGATTTGCCCAGTAACTAGCCCTTGGCTCCCCAAGGACCTCCCAGACCCTGCTGAATTGTGTCCCCAGCAGCCAGTAAGACTAGTTTTGTTTCCCAAGGCAACAAGATGAATGTAAAAGACTTCCTCTCATTGCTAGGCAGTGACTGAATTTTTGTATGAATTATTAAAGAACCACACTCTCTTTGTAAGATAAAAACAAAACTTGGGAAACAGAGAAAACCATAGAGAAGAGGATAAAACTCATCCATAATTCCTCTATCCTGAGATAACCGAAGATAACCTTCTGGTGAAATTTCCTTTGTCTAACCAACTCTTTTGTGAGGCTTATATGAGATCATATAATACGTGTAACCTGGTATTCTGTGAGGTGTTTTCACATGCTAGTTCAGTTCAGTTCAATTCAGTCACTCAGTCGTGTCTGATTCTTTGCGACCTCGTGAACCGCAGCATGCCAGGCCTCCCTGTCCATCACCAACTCCTGGAGTCTACCCAAACCCATGTCCATCGAGTCGGTGATGCCATCCAACCATTTCATCCTCTCTCGTCCCCATCTCCTCCTGCCTTCAATCTTTCTCAGCATTAGGGTCTTTTGAATTGAGTCAGCTCTTCGCATCAGGTGGCCAAGGTATTGGAGTTTCAGCTTCACCATCAGTCCTTCCAGTGAATATTCAGGACTGATTTCCTTTAGGATGGACTGGTTGGATCTCCTTGCAGTCCAAGGGACTCTCAAGAGTCTTCTCCAATACCACAGTTCAAAAGCATCAATTCTTCAGGGCTCAGCTTTCTTTATTGTCCAACTCTCACACCCATACATGACTACTGGAAAAACCATAGCCTTGACTAGATGGACCTTTGTTGGCAAAGTAATGTCTCTGCTTTTTAATATGCTCTCTAGGTTGGTCATAACTTTTCTTCCAAGGAGTAAGCATTTTATGTGCATTTTATTATATGTTAATTATACCTCAATAGAACAAACAAAGAAATCCAATAAGACCATTTCAGATGATGACACATGCTTCAAAGAAAATCAAACAAGATAGCTTGATAGGGTGGGGAGTGGGAATGCAACCAGAAAAGGCCTCTCCAAGGACAGGATAAGAACACCCCTGATAGGCACTGTGCACTTTCCTGAAGAGTGAGCTTTCCTAGTTAAGAAGGGAAACTGCACACATAGGAGTCTATCTTAGGGAATCAACTTGCAAACATATTAGCTTCCCTGAATACTTTTACTGCTAATGGTCTGGACTCTCAAAGTGTGAGTCCTCCCATCAGCATCACGTGGGATTTTGTTAGAAATGCAAATTCTCAGGCTCTCCTCTGACATAGTGAATAAGACACTCCAGGGATTGTCCCTCCCAGGTTATCTGGATGCAAACTCAAGTTTGAGAATCACTAATCTAGACCCTTGATACTCAAAACGTGATCCTGTTACCAGGAACATGGGCCTTGCCTCAGCATGGGAGCTTGTTATGATGTAAAAATCTCAGCTTCCATTCTTAATTCACTCTCTTACGTCTCCTGCATTGGCAGGCAGTTTCTTTACCACTAGTGCCTAGAATCTACATCTTATGATTCCCAAAAGATTCATCTGCACATTAAAATTTGAGAAGCACTGGTCTAGGCTATGTCATCTAGCATCCCAAACATGCTTTCTTCTTTGATGTTTCATTTGACTATATTTTGTTTTTTACAACCACGTTGCTAGTTGCACGGGAGAATGAATAAAATGACGTGTCTACTTAATCTGAGGATGCAAGTACAGGCCAAAGTGCATGTACAAACACACACACACCCATTCACTGCCTCCTAACCCTTCTGCTAGCACTCCTATTGACTTTTTGTTGTACACTCAAGCAAATGGATCTATTTATATTTTAGGTAAAGCAGCATCATTAACTGGCAAGCAGACTTCAAACTTTTTTGTTGTTGTTATTGTTGTGGTTGGCCTGCACAATGTTTTGAACGTTGAGATATTCTACATTAAAATATGGACTTCCTGCTTTTTCTGAAAAATTAAACTATTTGGAAAAAAATCAAACCATGTGACAACACTGGCTTCGTATCCCACAGGAGAGCACTCAGCTGGAGCTGAGTATCAGTGGTTCCCTCTTGGTTTGCCACAGTCCTCACTGCTCCTTATTGCCTCATACCTGGCTGCATCACTCATTTCTGTTATCTGTCTGGCCCCTACAGGCATCTGAGTTTGAAACTCCTGACTAACAGCTGGCTGAGATCAACACACAGGAGGCAGTTTTAAAGAACGCTGTCTTTGCTTCAATGACTTTATTTTTTTCATATTTATTTATTTGGCTTCTCCCCCTCCCGCCCTGAGTCTTAGTTGCTGCAAGCGGAAGCTTTGTTGCAGCATGTGGGATCTTTTTATTTACAGTATGTAGGATCTAGTCCCCTGACCAAAGACCAAACCTGAGCCTCCTTCATTGGGAGCTTAGAATCTTAACCACGGGACCACCAGGGAAGTCCCATAATAGGTTTTTGCCTTCTCTGGGTCCATGGAGTCTCATCCAGGGCCCTAAAACCAGCTCCTAGTTTAGGTAATGTTTTGATCATTTCCTGCTGCTCTACTGAATAGGCTTGTGGCCATTAGTAGGAAGACAGGCCTGGGTCAGTGGTCCCTGACTGCCCTCACAGGCTGTTTTTTTTAGCGGCCAGCAGACACATGCAGGGCAATGTACCCATCAGATGTTAGCAAATGTCCTTCAAGTCTCTGAGCTGAGCCTAAGAACATTAGCTCCTGGAGAGATCTGAGCTTTCTGAAGAACTGGTTGTGATGTTAATACTCTTTCAGATCAAAGTGTTAGAGCATTTGTTCTTTGGAATCAAGCACCAGAAGAAATCTGTAGCCAGAAATAAATTGTGGAGACCTGATGGGTAACTGGACAAGTTATTTTCAAATAGCCACAGAAAAGAGAAGGAAATTAGAGGTTATATGAGGTATATGAGAAAATATAAGCTTTCTAAAACACAGGAAGTTGAAGGAATTGATCATGTTGCAGAAATTTCTTCCTTTAACAAAAGATCTGTGGCCAAAGGTCCTTGGGCAATGATTCAGTTTATTTATTTATTTATTTGTAAAGCAGGGAAGACCCACCCAGGACAGAATGCCTGATGGGCTTCTCTGCTCTCAGAATAGGTATATATGTGTATTCATTTCCTATGGCTGCTTTAACAAATTACCACAAACTTGGTGGCTTTAAACAACAGAAGCTTTTCACAATTCTGGAGGCCAGAAGACCAAAATCAAGGTGTCAGCAGGGACATACTCCCTCTAAAGGCCCCAAGGGAGGATCTCTCCTTGCTTTTTCTGGCTTCCGATGGCTCTAGTTGTTGTGCTTAGTCACGTCCGACTCTTTGCGACCCCATGGACTGTAACCCGCCAGACTTCTCTTACCATGAGATTCTCCAGGCAAGAATACTGGAGTAGGTAGCCATCTGTGACTCCAGGGGATCTTCCTGACTCAGGAATTGAACCCAAGTCCCCTGCACTGGCAGGCAGATTCTTTACCACTGAGCCACCAGGGAATTACAGACCTTCACTGGTGCTCTGCTCTTAATGTGACTAATGCTTATTTTTTCTGCTTCTCAAGGATATCAGCTTGCAATATATAATTGACCCTTGAACAATACAGGTTTGAACTGCATGGGTCCATTCACATACAGACTATTTTAAATAACAAATATTAATACTATAGTACTACACAATCTGCATTGGTTGAATGCACAGATGCAGAGGGAGTATGGATATGAAAGGCCATCTGTAAGTTAGAGTGGATTTTCCACTGGGCAGAGGGTGTGCACCCCAACCCCTGTGCTGTTCAAGAGTTAACTCTATAGCCCTTCTAGCACCAGCACTACATCTAGAACTTCAATTTTTTTTAATAGGCCAATTCTAGTGGTTTTTTTAATTTCAAATTCCTAAGACAGAAAATCTGATTGACCCAAAATATTGTTTCAAGCCAATTCCAACAGGATGAAACTGCTTGGTTCTTAACTCAAGGCTGCCTCCCTCCAGTGTCTGCCTCTGTCTTTACATGGGCTTCCCCTCTGTGCTTCTGTTTCAACTCTCCCTCTCTTTCCTCTTATAAGGATACAGTCATTGCATTTAAGGCCCACCCTAAATCCAGGATGATCTCATCCTGAGATCCTTAACTCACTTACACTTGCAAAGATCCTCTTTCCAAATAAGGCCACATTCGCAGGTGCAGGGGTTAGGCACTTGAGACTTGCCTCTGGTGGGGACATTATTCAACCCACTACAGCACGCAAAAGCATCCTTGTCCATGAGGGCCTGGTATTTCTGAGTGTGGTCCACTGTTCCCCTGTTATCAGAACCAGTTAGTCCCTTTCCTAGACATACAGGTTCCCAGAAACATTTCACACCATCTGAAACCACCCTTTGGGGGTGAGGCCCAGGAATCTGCCTTTTGAAAATACGTCCCAAATGATTCTTCCCCTCAGTATGAGAACCACCACACCAAGACCCTGAAAACTGAAATTCAAGTATTTACTTACAGTGTTAACCTTCCAGCAAAACAGCCTGCATGGAGAGATTATGCAGCCCTGGGGCATGGAGTGGTGATGCATGCTTGCTTTGCATTTTATTTTATTTATTTTTTAAGTGATTTATTTTTAGTTTTTTCTTTACAATATTGTGTTGGTTTTGCCATACTTGCTTTGCATTTTAAAAAGCAAATCAGTTAACAGAGCAAAAGAAAGTACTGTCATTAAATGAGAACATTCAGATGCAAAGAAACTGAAACCCCTTTGGCCAGAAACAGGCACCAAAGCGCTGAGAACAGCTAACTCATCTCTATGTCAGATCCGGAGAGTTTAAAAAAAGAAAAAAGAAGAATTTCAGATGTTCCATAGTATATTTTGGCAGAGCATTCATTTTCTGTTTTCTTCTCTCCCCACACCTATAAGCAGATTATGAGTTAATAACTCAAAGAAAAAAAATATCCTGGGACTTCCCTGGTGGTCCATCTCTGGTAGGTCATCTCTATGCGGTGGTGTCAGCAGCTACTTATATCTTTGCTGTAAACGTCTGTAACACTCTGAGCTCCTAATGCAGGTGGCCTGGCTTCAATCTCTGGTCAGGGAACTAGATCTCATATGCCACAACTAAGAGTTCAAAGATCACAGCTAAAGATCCTGCATGCTGCAACTAAGACCCGGAGCAGCCAAGTGAAAGTCACTCAATTCTTTCGGACTCTTTGCAACCCCATGGACTGTACAGTCCATGGAATTCTCCAGGCAAGAATACTGAAGTAGGTAGCGTTTCCCTTCTCCAGGGGATCTTCCCAATCCAGGGATCGAACCCAGGTCTCCTGCATTGCAGGCAGATTCTTTACCAGCTGAGCCACAAAGGAAGCCCAATAAATATACAAAAATAATATATACTTTTTTTAAAAAGCAGACTTTCCATCACTCTGTTATGCCAGAAGTAGAGGAAGTGACGTGGGGAGGTGGTGCTTTCGTTCCAGGTGAAGAGAAAGAGAAATTTGTGTTCTTCCCTTTGCCAATAACAGCAGAGCTGGAAGAATACTAGAAGACTAGATTGGACAAACAAGACTAGATCAGCTGCTGTTTCGGTTTTTCTTTTCATAAAATGCCAGCACTTTCAGATAGATCTTTATAAATATGGATCCTTTTCCTCCTACAGATTTGCCAAGTACTATAAGGAAAATAACACTGAAAAGCGAACCCTGATAAAAGCTTATGGGATCCGTTTTGACATCCTGGTTTTTGGCACCGTAAGTCTCTTCTCCTCTCTCAGCCTCTGGCATCTCCGTTCCTATAACTGTGTCTTAAATTACCGCCGTAGCATCTCAAAGGGTGAATGCTTTGGTCATGGTCATCAGCTGGCTATGCGCAGCTTTGCATGTGGCATACAAAAGGGGAAGAAACGTCCTTGTTCCTGGACAAGTCATCTAATGAGTACAAGAGTGGGCTTGGGGAGAAAACCTAATACTCTACTTTAAAAATACTCTGACGCTTAAAAAGGAGAGAGAAATCGTATATTAATGCATATATATGGAATCTAGAAAGATGGAACTGACAAACCTGTTTATAGGGCTGCAATGGAGACAGGGAGGCCTGGCGTGCTGTGGTTCTTGGGGTTGCAAAGAGTTGACACTACTGAGCGACTGAACTGAACTGAATGGAGACACATTCATAGAGAACAGACTTATGGACATGGGTGGAGGGGAGGAAGGAGACGGTGGGACAGATGGGGAGAGCAGCATGGAAACATATACACTACCATATGTAAAATAGATAGCCAGTGGGAATTTGCTGTATGACTCAGAGAACTCAAACTGGAGCTCTGTAACAACCTAGAAGGGTGGGAGAGGGTGGGAAAAGGTGGGAGCTGGGAGGGAGATTCAAGAGGGAGGGGACACATGTATACCTATGGCTGATTCATGCTGATGGATTGCAGAAACAAATTCAATATTGTAAAGCAATTATCCTTTAATTAAAAATAATTTTCACAAAAAGGAAAAGAAAGAGATCCCTCTGTAAAATAAGTTTGTAAGGAACAGAACCCAATTCGAATTGTGTTAGGAAAAAAGAAAAAAAAAAGTCCTTTTAGTTCACATAACTGATAAATCCAGACGTAATTTTCAAGCTTCAGGTATTGCTGAATCCAGATGTTTTAATAACATCATGAGGAACCTGCCCTCCTCCATCTCTTACATTTTTCTCCTCTGTTCTGGTGTCATTCCCGGTGGGTTATCTCTAGGTGGTGGTGTCAGCAGCTACTTATATCTTTGCAATTTAGCAACCTCCAAGGAAATACCTCTCAGTAAAATCCTCAGCAGATGCCGCTGGCTTTGACTAGCCCAATATGAACCACATGTTCACTGATGAACTAATCACTGTGACTAGGGTCACTCATAATGGCTGGTCTTAGACCAGCCCTGAATCATCCTCTTCCCTGCAAACTACAGGGACTGAGTATGCACAGAGATGGTTCTCCAAAGGAAAACTGGCATGCTGTCTCCAGGAGAAGGAGATGCAAAAACCAATGGATGCCCACATATCTTGTCTGACAGCATATTATTTACCTAATGTAGTGATAAGCCCCACAAGAATCAATGAGATATAGTGAGAAGATACAAAGACACTGAGAATAAAAGTCACAAAGACATCTAAGGGGAGACTTTGTGCAGACATTCCTTCCCTCTGTTTCCAAAGTAATTTCAAATCACTTTTAGGGAAAGCTCTTCTGAAACCCTTACCTTGAATGGAAAAATAAACTTTCAGTGGCTCTCCTCTCGGTATGTGGGTTCCAGTGTTTCTTACTTTAAAACACCCATGTTTTTAAGCACATCCTAAGAGACAGGCAGAAGGAATGGATTCATATTTTCAGTCTCCTCAATCTTTGTTGCTGTGAACGTGTTGGATGCAGTTGTCAAATTCATGGCACTAGACTCCCTCCTCTGCTGGAACTTACAATTACATGTTAGAGAGGAAAAGCATGATTCTGAATTTCAACCAAGTAATCTTTTCTACTCTGTTTTCAGGGGGGGAAATTTGACATCATCCAGCTGATTGTGTACATTGGTTCAACCCTCTCCTACTTTGGTTTGGTAAGAGATTGCTTTCCTCACGCTTTCTGGAAATGATGTGGTTAAAGGAAGTTTCACTGACAAGGGGCTTGTCTGGTTTCTTCCAGGCCACTGTGTTCATTGACATGCTCATCAACACTTATTCAAGTAAATACTGTCGATCACATGTCTATCCTTGGTGCAAGTGCTGTCAACCCTGCGCAGTCAATGAATACTACTACAAGAAGAAGTATGAGTCCATTGTGGAGCCAACACAGGTAAGGCTCGATGTGTCTACGGGATGTCAAAATCAAAGCACCTGAAGGGCCCGTTGGATCACTGAGGAGAGTGCACAAGTAAGGCCAAAATCATAGGTGTTGTCAATCTCGCGGTGGATAAGTATCAGGATCCTACCCGAATCCACATTCTCCCTCAGATGAATCCTTTCCTTTTAGTGAAGAAGAGAGACAAAAATGGAGAAGCACGATACAGGGAAAACAAATGTTTGTGTTCCAGGATTTGTCAATTTGGTCAAATTTATTAAACTGGTTGTGCAATAAAAGTATAATAACTTTGGAGAACAATTTGTCAATCTAATAACATTTAAACAGGACACACTTTACACCCTGGCATTTCTGCTTCTCCATACCTGCCCTAGAGAAACACTCACATGGGGACCCAAGTAGTGCACGTGTATAAGATCTCTATCACAGTGTTACATCTGACAGTGATGAAGAGCATCTGCCCAAGTGTCCAAGAGGTGAATGGTGAAATGAACTATGATGAACCCATAGTAGGGAATGCCTGGCACCAGTTTTAAAAAATGACACAGATAATTATAAAAGCAAATGCTCATACAGAGTTCCCAGTGCTAGGTGTACATTAACTCACTGAACCTTCACACAGCCTTACAAGTGGGTTTATAGGATTGTGTGATTATCAGCAGAACTCTAGATAGGTACTACTGTTATCTTTCTGCAGATGAGGAAACTGAGGCACAGGAAGGTTAAATTATTTGCCCAAAGTCATACAGTTGGCAGAGCTGGAATTCTAATTCAGGCAGGCTGGTTTCAGAATCCATGTTGATAACTATTACATTAGAGGTACTGACATGAGCAAATATCCAAGATCGCTGAAAGTGAAAAAGCAAATTATAGAACAATATCTGTGATATGATATATAGGTTAGAAAGCAACTATACACAAAAACTAATTTTATGTATTTTCTACATGTATATATGTCTATTTATATACACACATATATATTCTGTATATTTTTTTGTGCATTATACACACACATGTAAATGTGTGTGGGGAAGTAATAAATGTATACAAAAAGGTTTGGAAACTCACAAGTCACTCACAGTGATTGCTTATGGAAAGGAGCCTCAGATGGGGGAGTAGTCAAAGAAAATTTTAGTTCATCTGTATGGTTTTGATTTGATTCATTTGGAATTTGATTAATTTTGGAATCCATGATTTCCTCCAATCAAAGAGAAATCTCTGGTACTTTAAAAACAACAAAGAGGATTTCTTTCCCTTGTCCAAGAACACTGCTGTCCTTTTGTAGCAGCTGAATGCACAATTCATTGTTCATTGTACATGTATTTGCAATTAAAATCAAAGTTCATCTTTGCAACTAAAATTAATCACCATTTCATGGCCCAAGATGGGAGGCAATTTAATGAAAATATGAATAATTTAAGTTGCAATAGTATAACTTTCTGGAGATAGTCAACCTTAGCATAACTGAAATTAAGGGAACACAACAAAGGAATTTTATATAGCACTTGGGGTACCTGGAGATAACAGGCAGTAAGCTGTGGATACTCTAAGTCTACAAATTAAGGCAGCAGGGGCTCCATTTCTGATACTCACAATCAATTCTTTCTTAGCAAGAGTTTTTGGTTAGCTTTTTAACAGGTTGTCACTTGGTAAGGAGGAATAGCAGTTGCCTTTAGACATGTTCAGATACACAGTAGGTGTAACTCTGTACTAAAATGGCTAACCCTTTCATTTTTATCTTCTAGACATTAAAATATGTGTCATTTGTGGATGAACCCTACATTAGGATGGTAAATGAAAGACTACTTGGGAGAAGTCTGCAAGATGTCAAAGGTGAAAAAATCCTGGTAAGTTGTTTAGTGCTTGCTTTTTGTTTTTCGGCTGCGCGGCACAACCTGCAGAATTTTAGTTCCCTGATGGAACCCACACCGCCTGCAGTGGAGGCTTGGAGTCCTAACCACTGGATCCCCAGGGAATTCTCATTAGTCTTTTCAAACTAATTGATTAATTTGGTTGTGTGGGGTCTTAGCTGTGGCACACAGGATCTTCCTTGCATCATGTGGGATCCTTCGCCGAGGCTCATGGCCTCTCTAGTTGTGGTGCTCTGGCTTCAGCAGTTGCAGTGTGTGAGCTTAGCTGCACTGCTGCGTGTGGGATCTTAGTTCTCTGACCAGGTATCGAACCCATGTACCCTGCACTGCAAGGTGGATTCTTAACCACTAGACCACCAGGGAAATCCCAATCTTTTTAAAAGAATACTTACTATTAAATGTAAATATATCTAGAAATGTGTATAAATCACAACTGATGACAAAATAAACACCATGTAACACATGGTACCAGCACCCAGATTTTAAAAGTGAATATGACTAGCAGAAGGCCCTTTAATGCCTCTACCCAATTACCATCTTCCCTTAAAAGTAGACATTATCCTGCATTCAAACGTTAGTTTTACCTCTTCAAGAATTTTACAAAATTTGAATCCTATAGTATGTATTCAGTACACACCATGTTGAGTGGCTTCCTGCACTCAACATTATTTTTGCGAGAGTCATCCATGATGTTGTGTGTAGCAGTGGTTCATTCTCATTGTTGTATAATTTCTGTTTTACAAACATTCAATTTATTTATCCATGCAATTGTTGAATGAACTACCCATTTGGTTAGTTTCCACTTTGGGGTTCATGCCAGTGCTGCCGCTACAGTAAACATATGGCACCTGAGAACGGAACAGCTGACTCATGAGGCAGGCCTGTGTGCAGCTTTCATAGTCACTACCCAAAAGTTCTCTAAAGTGGGTGTTCTCATTCACACTCTCCCCAGCAGTTCTGGCTGCTGGACATCATCACTGACTACATTAGTTTTCTACAGCTGCTGTAATACATTACCACAAACTAGGGAGCCTGGAACAACAGAAGTGTATTCTCTCACAGTTCTGGAGGTTAGAAGTCTGAAATCAGGTGTCAGGAGGGCTGTACTCCCTCTGAAGGCTCTAGGGGAGGCTCCTTTCTTGTTTATTCCAGCTCCAGATGCTTATTTCACCTGTTAGGATGTCCAGCACTATACTGAACAGAAATGATAAGAGCAGGCATCTTTGTCTCATTTCTGATCTCAGGAAGAAAGATTTTTTTTTATTTCACTACTGTATTTGTTGTAGGGTTTTTGTTTTTGTTTTTGTTTTTTGGCCTCCCTCATGGCTGACAGGAATCCCAGTTCCCTGACCAGGGGTTGAACCTGGCCCACCGCAGTGAAAGTGCTGAGTCCAGGCAATTCCCTGTTGTAGGTTTTTAAAGAATACTCTATCAGATTAAGAAAATTCCTCTCTGCTCCTAGTTCACTAAGAATTTTTATCATGACTGTATATTGAGTTTTAAATAATGTATTTTTTCAGGCTTTTCAAATAATGAGTTTTCTTTTTTCTGTTTTTTAGTACATTACACTGATTGGTTTTCAAATATTAAGCCAACCTTTCATTGCTGCAATAAAATACATTGAATGCAATGTATTACTCTTTGTATTTACTGCTGGATTCAATTCACTAATATTTAAGAACTTTACATCTCTTCTTGAGAGAGACTGGCCAAAATTTTTCCATTCTTGTAATGTTTTTTTTTCAGGTTTGTGTATAAAGTGAACTCTCATATGTTGGGGAAGGGCAGTAAGATACACATAACATAAAATTTACCTTTTAAACTATTTTACAGAGTACAATTCAGTGACATTTAGTATATCCAGAATGCTGAGCAACCATCACCACTGTCTTGCTCCATAACTTTCTCATCACCCCAAAAGGAAACTTTGAATCCATTCAGCAGCTACTCCCACTCACTTCTCCCCAGGCCCTGTGCAACCACTAATCTGCTTTCTGTATCCATGAATTTGCCTATTTTGGACATTTCATATAAGTTGATTTTGATTTGTCTCCTTATGTCTGGTTCCTTTCATTTAGCATAATGTATTCATCCATGTTTAGCTAAACATCCATGTTTAGTATTTGCCAGTAATTCATTCCTTTTCATAGCTGTATGAACTTTTTTTTTTCTTTTGTCTATGTAGGTCTTATTGCTGCATGTGGGCTTTCTCTAGCTGTGGCGAGCAGGGACTACTCTCTTGTTGTGGCGCGTGGGCTTCTCATCATGGTGGCTTCTCTTGTTGCAGAGCACAGGTTCAGTAGTTGTGGCACTCAGGCTTAGTTGCCCTGTGGCATATGAGATCTTCCCAGACCAGGGATCGAACCCACGTCCCCTGCACTGGCAGGTGGATTCTCAACCACTGGACCACTAGGGAAGTCCTGAACATAACAGTTTATCCATTCATTCATTGATGGACATGGGTTATTTTCATCCTTTGGCTATTATAATAATGGTGCTGTGTACATTCATGTACATGAACCATTTAGTTTTAATGTACTCAACCCACACTCTGTCTGGTGAATGAAGGTATACATCACAAAGAATAGACATAAATGATGGCAATTATGGCAAATTCCCTTGGAGGATAATAAATGGATTTTTCAGAAAAGGGAGCATGGTGAGAAAGGAGAGCTAAGTCAGCAAATATTTATTGTCTACTATGTGCTGGGCACTGTCATAGGCACTGGGGATACAGGCAGTAAACAAAGCAAATAGGGCTCCTGCTTTCCTGTGGAAGAAGAATCATCCAGGAAACATACCAGTTCATAACATCATTTCAGACGGTGGTGAGTACTAATGAAGAGCCTAGAACATCATCATGTGGTAAGAGAAGGACCTGAGAGAAGGGGAACTACCTAGATCAGGTGGGCAAGGCCCAGAGGTCTTTCTGACGAGAGGATAGATATATGCACTAAGGCCTGGCTTTTCTGAATTTCACTTTCCAAACCTATAAAATGGAGATCAGGACACATATCTCATGAGGTTTTCCTTTTTTAAAACATTTTTTATTTATTTCTTTTTGGTTTCTCTGGGTCTTCATTGCTACACACTGGCCCTCTCCAGCTTCAGTGAACAGGGTCCGCTCTTTGCCGAGGTGCATGGACCTCTCACTGCAGTGGTTTCTCCTGTTTCGGAGCACAGGCTCCAGGCACATGGGCTCAGAAGTTGTGGCTCATGGGCTTTAGTTGCTCCACGGCATGTGGAATCTTCACAGAGCAGGGATCAAAGCTTGTCCCTTGCATTGGCAGGCAGACTCCCCCTCACTGCGCCACCAGGGAAGCCCTCATGAGGTTTTTTGAAAGCTTAAATGAGGCGATTCTTGCGAAACACAGACTTGACGTGTACATTTAATAAATGAGAGCTACTAGTATTAATGTAGTATTAAGTGTAATTTTATAAGTTCATAAGAAAATTAAAGAACCCAGAACCCTAGGGGTGGTCACTGCTGACAGGTTTGAAAACTTACCTTTTTCAGAGACCCCAGCTGGACTTTACGGACTTGTCCCGGCTGCCTCTGTCTCTTCACGACCCACCCCCCATTCCCGGACAACCAGAGGAGATCCAGCTGCTCGGTGAAGAGGCACGCCTTAAATCCAGGGACTGCCCAAATTGGTGCCAGTGTGGAAACTGCCTTCCATCCCACCTCCCTGAGAACCAAAGATGCCTGGAGGAGCTGTGCTGCCGGAAAAAGCTGGGTGACTGTATCACCACCTCAGAGCTATTCAGGGACCTTGTGCTGTCCAGGCGGGTCCTGCAGTTCCTCTTGCAGTACCAGGAGCCCTTGCTGGTGCTGGATGCAGATTCTGCCAACAGCCAGCTGCGGCACTGCGCCTACAGGAGCTACACCACCTGGCGCTTTGGCTCCCAGGACCTGGCTGACTTCGCCATCCTGCCCAGCTGCTGCCGCTGGAGGATCCGGAGAGAGTTCCCTAAGAGTGAAGGCCAGTACAGCGGCTTCAAGAGTCCTTACTAACGCGCTGAGCAGTCACAGAACATTGCCTTTGCTTGCACCTTGGGCTTCACCTGCAAGGATGGGTGTCCAGATTTTCAGCCAAAGAGAAATGGGCTTTCCTCTCCCCCAGTGCTATGTGTGCTAGAGAGCAAAGTGATGGGGTAAACAAACAACAGACAAACCAGAAGCCCTTAGCATGGACTGAGAGTCAAGAGATTCAGATTCATTTCTCCGTTCTATCCCTAGGAGGTTGAGATCCTAGGCCTTTAATCTCTGTACCTCAGTTGCTTTATTAGCCAACCTACTGTTTCACAATTAGGAGAGCAAATTGAGACGGTGTACACAAATTTTCTTTTTAATGCATAAAAGCTACATAAATATGGGTTTCCCTGGTGGTCAAGAGGTTAAGAATCCACCTGCCAATGCAGGGGATATGGGTTCAATCCCTGATCCAGGAAGACCCCACATGCTGCAGAGCAACTAAGCCCATGCACCACAACTACTGAAGCCCATGCCCTAGAGCCCATGCCCCACAACAAGAGAAGCCACTGCAATGAGAAGCCCACATACTGCCATGAAGAGTAGCCCCCGCTCTCTGCAACTAGAGAAAGCCCCCGCATGCATAGCAATGAAGACCCCAGCACAGCCAAAAATGAATTTCTTAAAAAATAATAAAAAAAAACCTACATGAATACGAAGATCATTTTGAGGTGAGACTAGGATAATGTCCAACCATGAACAAACCGTTTGGGTCCTGGTTAAAGAATGAGGAGGGTTAAAAGTGACCACAAAATTTTTTGACATCTGTTCCACAGGACCTGAGGGTTATATCTCCTCCCCATGGGTCTTGACAGCTTTGATCACTTTATCCAGTGATAAAGTGATGCTGTATCTGATTCAAGGTCTTTGTCCTAAGATGCTGACAGCTTCCACTTCCTGTCCCTTGAAGCTCTTGCTGCAAAGAAAACCAGCTCTTATGTAAAAACCTGCCCATTCGGAGTCCACCCTGCTGTGAGGAAGCCCAAGCAGCCACGTGGAGAGGACAGATGCCTGACCAGCGCCCAGCACTCAAGACAGCTGAGCCTGTCACTAGACATGGGAGAGAAGAAGCCTCCAGACTATTCCAGATCCTGCTAACATATGACTGCAGCTGCACAGACACCCTTAGTGAGAGTTTCCCAGTGAACCCACAGAACAGAATTGTTATCTTAAACTACGTTTGGGGTTGTCTGTTATACAGCAACAGATAACTGGGACAGACAGCAAGCCCGACTCATAGGACATAGACTCAGCCTACACCTTCTCTGGTTCTAAAGTTCTTAGGCAGCCTGGACATCCCTGGAGCCCCTCAAGGGCTTAGGTTTCCTTTTATTTTAATTGGAGGATATTTGCTTCACAAAGTTGTGTTGGTTTCCACTGTAAAACAATGCAAATCAGCCATAATATGTATATATTGTTATTGTTCAGTTCTTCAGTCATGTCTGACTTTTTGCAACCCCATACACTGCAGCACGCCAGGCTTCCCTGTCCTTCACCATCTCCCAGAGCTTGCTCAAACTCATGTCCATTGAGTCGGTGATGCCATCCAACCATCTCATCCTGTCATCCCCTTCTCCTGCCTTCAATTTTTCCCCACATCAGGGTCTTTTCTAATGAGTTGGCTCTTCACATCAGGTGGCTGAAGTATTGGAGCTTTAGCTTCAGCGTCAGTCCTTCCAACGAATATTCAGAACTGATTTCCTTTAAGATTGACTGGTTTGATCTCCTTGCAGTCCACAGGATTCTCAAGAGTCTTATTCAGCACCGCAGTTCAAAAGCATCATTCTTCAGTGCTCAGTCTTCTTTATGGTGCAACTCTCACATCCATACATGACTACTGGAAAAACCACAACTATATGGACCTTTGTTGGCAAAGTAATGTCTCTGCTTTTTAATACACTGTCAAGGTTTGTCATAGCTTTTCTTCCAAGGAGCAAGCATCTTTTAATTTTATGGCTGCAGTCACCATCTGTGATGATTTAGGAGCCCAAGAAAATAAAATCTGTCACTGTTTCCATTGTTTCCTCATCTATTTGCCATGAATTGATGGGACCAGATGCCATGAGCTTCGTTTTCTGAATATTGAGTTTTAAGCCAGCAATATATGTGTGTATATATATATATTTACAGCATATATGCACCATATATATCTTCAGCAATATATATGTGACTACAGACCAAATCAGGTAACTCACCAGACCAGCTCTGGAATCCATCACATCTAACTGCTGAGCTACCCAATACATTGCAATCCACATCACATTTCTATGACTGGAAGTAACTATTGCTATTAAAAACTGGAAAAAATAAAAGCAACCTTTATGCCTTTAACATCCTGCACTTTGCAATCAGTTACAATGGATACAGTCTGATTGCTACTTAAAAAGCAATTCACACTCAAAGCTCTTACCATTTCTTTCCATCAACCACTGAGAGTATAAAAATGAATAGCAGGTTTTAGGGTCCTCCTCAGGATTTTCCTTTTCAAGGTTTTAGTACTGGAACAGACTGTTTCTAAATGACAACTATTTTAAACAATAAATACAGAGCACTGTTCAAAACTCTGACTAATAAATGGTGTGTGAGTTTTTATACATACTCTTTAATATTTAGCATTTTGATACTTTTTAAAAATCACCAGCTTTCTACTGTATTAATGTAAAATAATATGAACAAAAACCTTCCTTTTTTGACCGAGCATTTTATCTGGCTTTAAACTCAGGAATCAAGTTAATTGGGCCAGATTTAACTCTCATTTTTACTACCTTTCAGAAATATTTTTGCAAAGTGAATTATATATGACTTCTTCAGAACTGAAATTTTTCACTCCAAGAATTCTGCCACAGAATTTCCATTCTGATAACTTCTGAGTCTTCACATGAAATCTTTCGGTGCCTTATTCCTAGTGTGTTTCTCTCACCTTATGGAGGCCCCAGATGGAGTCAGAATTTGGAATGACAAATAATCACTGGATCCACCTACTGTTTTCCTTCACCTTTCCCAGATGCTCTGGGTGAGAG
Organism: Antilocapra americana; assembly: GCA_007570785.1. NCBI lineage: Eukaryota > Metazoa > Chordata > Mammalia > Artiodactyla > Antilocapridae > Antilocapra > Antilocapra americana. The sequence goes on from ML663006.1 coordinate 7,348,235, forward strand.
GGTGAAGTGTTACGTCAACTGTGTGTCTGACACTTCCTAGAATAACATGCATCACATTTATATTCTTATTTTTAGTCTCCTGTAGAAAACAGTGTCATCGCCAAAAGCATCCTAATTAAAGTCATATTTTATAGGGTCTGTTATTTGTACTTAAATCCATTCTTCTGTTAGAGTAGTTGCACAGTATTCACTGCTTCATCTCTGTATCGGGGATCTGCTTTCTTGTAACCCTGCCTGATTTCACGTAGCATTGGTTATGGACTTGCATTCCTCTCTTTGGAGGGAATCCTTCTTAAAATCCTTCCTAATTCTAGCTTGGCAATGCAGATGTCTTAACTGTTTTGATAATAAAAAAAAATAATTGTAATTTGTGTTTACTGAAGTATTCCTTTTACTTTCTTTTCTCAGAAGTTCCCCAAATCAGTAGTCTTATTCACTGACACATTCATTCAACATATACACCCTGAGGCACTATGACGCACAAAGATGTATTTTAGTCTCTGCCCCCAGTTCCTGACACAGATCTCCTAAATCCCCCGGAATTTCCTGGAGATAGAGCTGTCTTGTGTTCTAATGAGGCCAGTCTTGGTGGGCTCCTGGATAACTTCAGGAAGGGGGCTGGTCGCAGAAAGACCAAGCCATGATTAGAAGCTTGGAACTTTCAGTCCTACTCCCTTATCCTCTGGGGGAGGGGGGTGGGATGGAAACTGAGTTAGTCATTGATTTTGACTATGTAATGAAGGTTCCATAAAAATCCCTATCTTATGGAGTTAGGAAACTTTTCATATTGAAGAACACATCCACATTTGGTGAGAGTGGTACATCCCCAACTCCACAAGACAAAAGCTTCTGTACTCAGGACCCTTCTGGCCCTCACTCTATGTAACTCTTCATCTGGCTATTCATCTGTATCTTTTATTATACCTTTTACAATAAGTGAGTAAATGTGTTTCCCTGAGTTCTATAAGCCACTACTGAACCTAAGGAGGGGGTTATAGGAACCCCCAATTTATAACCAGTTGGTCAAAAATACAGGTGACAGCCTTGGATGTCTGAAGTGGGGGACAATCTTGTGGCACTGGGCCCTTAACCTGCGAGGCTTATGCTAACTCCAGGTAATTCATGTCATAACTGACTTGCAAGACACCCAGTTGGTGTCTGGAGAGTTTTGGAGAATTGCTTGTGTTGGAAAAGCCCACGCACATTTGGTGTCAGAAGTGCTATGAGCAGACTACAGGTAAACAGGAGTTTTCTTTTAGGCATTTACTAGAGATCAAAGATAGATAAGTTGCTCCTCTCATGGCGATATAAGGTGATAAATATTAACGAAATAATGCAAATAAATGTAAACTTGTAACTTATGATATAAGTATCATGATGAAGAAGATGTTTTGAGAGCCTGTAATAGGGGAACTTGACCTATTTGGGGGAATCAGAGAAGTCTTCCCTGAGGAAGGAGTCCTTCAGCTGAAATCAATGGATAAATTGTGGATGAGTTAGATGAGCTGGGGAGGAAAGAGCAATCTAGACAAAGAGAACAGAATGTGCAAAGGTCCCAGGGCTGAAAAAAACCACAGAAGCTTTGCAGAACTTAAAGGAGACCTGTATACCTGTTCCATAAAATAGTATGGGGAAGTAAAGAATGAGGGTAAGACTGGATAGGCAGGGGTTGGACTGCATAGGGTCTTGAAGGCCATGGCAAGGAATTTTGTCCTTCTCTTAAGAAAGAACAATGGAGACCCATTGATAGGTTTTAGGTAGGAACCTGGTAAGATTATATTTGATTTTTAAAAGATAATTCTGATCATTAGGAGTGGTGGTAAATGTAGTTTTAATTTTCATTTCAGTCTTTCCCTTCACCATGAAACATCTGTCCCCAAAAGGCAGCAAAACAGACTGATTTTCTATTCTTTCTTGCTCTTCCTCTTGGGCTTGCAGGATCTTAGTTTCCTGACTGGAGATTGAACCAAAGGGCCCTCTCAAGTCCTAAACATTGGACTGCCAGGGAATTCCCACTGTGCCTTGATTTTTACAGTATCTCCTGTCCCAGGTAGATGATGAGAACACTTGTTGACTTTGAGTCAGCAGCAGGAATGCGCCAAATCTAGAGAAAAGGGGCAGGCAACAGAGCCTACAGATGCATTCCACTGGGTGGTGTAAAGCCTAAAATCAACGTCTAATATCACATGCTGCCTTAACATCTGATGAAATCAGGAGGGACTAACTTGGCTTAACTGCAAGTTTCTCTTCTGATAGAAAAGGTCACCTAGTTAAACGACCTTCCCTCCTTATTAGATGGACCAGATGCAGCTCCTGCTTACCCCTGCAGAGTGGATTTGAGTTCCCCACCGGGCCATGGAATTATCCAGAAAAGCCAATGACCTCCTCCTGTGGGAAGCACAAGACACTTCACCTTCCTGATACTACAAAGCAAGCGTGACTCCCACTGCTTCTGGTCGTGTACTCTGTTCCTAAATTTTATCCCCATGTGACCCCGCAAGGCACGTAGTGTCCATCTTCCCTGTGCTGTGAGTATATGTGACTCATGAATTGCTGTTGGTTTCATCCATCCAATGCTAGGTGTCCTATGCTTGGCTATCCCCATACCCTTAGGGTGGGAATCCCTCCCTTACCAATGGGGTGAAGAGGAGGTGATTCAGACACCCTTAATTCCAGTTGCCCTAAAAAATTAGAGGCTTGGCTTTTGTGTAGTCACTGTGCAAAGTCCTGTTTCCTAGAGCCCACGAGAAACTGGGACCACTACCCTCATTTACTCAGCTAACCCTCTGAGGGCACTGGGTGTGGTTACACTTCCTGCTGCTTGTGTTTTTCAGCACATACTCTGATCTTACTCGGTCATCATTCTGGGAATCCCCGAGTCCCCTGACTGACATCCTTTTGCTCCCTTTTGAATGGACGTAGTCATCACTATCTTCTTTCACTTTTACTGTGATCTTTCAGATTCCTCTTTTCTAGTCCCAGGAGGGTTATGAATCTTGTTTCCAAAACAGATGATGATCTGTGGAAAGGATTTTGCATTTCCAACATCCTTATTTCTTCTAAATGAATCATGAAGGTCACATGAATCTGAGTCTTCAGGAATCAGAGGAGGCCAACACTAGTCATTTTAATCAAATAATTACTGTACTTGACAGGCTTGGATAGGAGCCTGAGGCAAGCCTGTGGAGGACAGTTTAAATTATGAGTTATATTTTACTTCCCCAAGAAAACAAGAAGCCTCCTTAAAGGCAAAGGGCTTGGCTCTGTGTGCCTGCTTGCCTACTCCAGCACAGTGGTGCAGGGAAGAGCTGGGACACTGGAAACGAACCACCTGGGTTCAAATCCTAGCTTGCCCATTAATTAGCCGAGTGGCTTCAGGCAATTTATCTAATCCTTAGAAACTTAGTTGTATCTTTGTGTCCAAGGGTTGTATTAAATATTAAATGTTCTAAGTGTAAATGTATGTGAAGCACTCAGCACACTGCCTGGTACAGAGGAAGTGATCAATAAATGTGAGGCATGATTATTATTTAACCATGTCTAAGGATGCTGGCTATATTGTTATTTGGACAGTACCCAAGCATCACTCCTAAGCTCTAGGCCCCTATATTTAACTGCCTGTGGATGAATATTCTACTTAAACAGTGTAGAGGCAACTCAGATAAGCACAGAGGAGAAATTATCCTCTCTGTTTCCTCCACTCCACCCACAGGTGCTCTTCTAGAACTCCGAAGCTCAGTTAGCAGCAACACCTGCCATCAGCTCAATTTCCTAAGCCAGAAATCCAAGGGACAGCCTCAGCATTCCCCATCTCTTTCTCCATTCCATCCAACCCCACACCAATTCACTCAGCAAACATCTATTGTACACCCTGGCACTCTGTAGGTAAGGTACCAGGATAAACAAGTGAACAAGAGGTGAGGTACAGTGGGAAAGGTGGGAAAGCAACGTGTAAATAAATGAAATTAACACAACCTGGGATCAAGGGTCTGAAGGAAACAAGCAATGCTCTTTAATTTTTTCAAAAGTGGAGTCACTTATCTCTTTTTAACAGAATCTTTATTTATTTAGTTTCACCAGGTCTGAGTTGCAGCACCCAGGATCTTCTATCTTCATTGCAGCATGTGGGATCTTCAGGTGCACCATGCGTGAGCTAGTTCCCTGACCAGGGATTGAACCTGAATGGGGAGAGGAGAGTCTCAGCCACTGGACCCCCAGGGAAGTCCCAGCAAGGGGGTTACTTTTGACAGGGGTCAGGGATGGCCTCTCCAAGGAAATGACATTTAAACTAGATCTGAATGATAGAAGGAACTAACCATGATGAGTTGGAGGCAGAACATTTTAGGCAGAGGGACGACAAGCACCAAACACCGAAGTGGGAAAGAAATGAGTACATCCCAAGAAGGGTCGGATGGCCAGTGTGACTGGGACATTTACAACAAAGCCCTTACCTTCTAGTCTAGCCAGGAAGAGATACAAACTTACTTATTTTCTTACTGCTTCATAAACTGTGTGGTCCCATCTCAGTGAGACAGAAGCTCAAAGAAAGGCAAAATAAAAATCCATACTGACAAGAGTAACCACAGGGGGCTTCATACAGCTTGTGATACATGTTCTGGCCCTCCTAGATGGAGACTGCAAATATTCAGTGAGATGAGAAGAGGCATTCCCAACAGGACTTGGCACCAGCCAGGTCCAAAGAAGCAAGTATGATATGTGCTGAGATTACAAGTAGACTTGGCTGGCTCCCATGTTGGGAATTGCTGCTGCTGCTGCTAAATCACTTCAGTCGTGTCTGACTCTGTGCGACCCCATAGACGGCAGCCCACTAGGCTCCCCCATCCCTGGGATTCTCCAGGAAAGAGCACTGGAGTGGGCTGCCATTTCCTTCTCCAATACATGAAAGTGAAAAGTGAAAGTGAAGCTGCTCAGTCGTGTCCCACTCCTAGCGACCTCATGGACTGCACCCTACAAGGCTCCGCTGTCCATGGGATTTTCCAGGCAAGAGTATTGGAGTGGGTTGCCATTGCCTTCTCCGATATCGGGAATTAAGTAGATGAAAATTAAATAAAGGGTGATTTGGGGAAATCTTTTTTTAAAAGGCAGGGGGTGGGGGTGGGCGAGGAGAGGACTTCCCTGGTGGTCCAGTTGTTAAGAATCCACCTTGCAATGCTGTGGACACAGGGTCAATCCCTGATTGGGGAACTAAGATCCTACATACCATAAGGTAACTAAAGGAAGCCTGAGGGCTTCAAAGACCCAGCTCTGCCAAAATTTTAAAAAATAAATTAAAAAAAAAAAAAAGGAATTTCGTAGTGGTACAGTGATTAGGACTCTGTGCTTCCACTGCAGTGATTGCAAAAGTAAGATAGAATCATTCTTGGGTTAACGGGTGATGTGAGGAAAGCAGTGACTTAAGAACAGTCTTCAGACAGCCATGAGGATGGTGGGTGAAAGGGGAAATCCCAGGAAGGAAGATTACTTTTAGACGTCTGCTGAAATCATATTAGAGTGATTCAAAAAAGCAACCTGGACTACTAATTGGGTGGTGGTGATAGAAAGAAAAGAATCTGAGTAAGAATTTTAAAAATTCCATTAACTCCAACACTAGAAGGTTGGTTAAACAAATTATGGAACACTCATATAACAGACTTGTATGCAGCTATTTAAAATGATGCCATAAAGGACAGTAAGTGACACTGAAATATGTTCAAGACAAAACACAATCTGCATGATGTTTCTTGCTTAAGGGAAAACTGAATCTTCAATCAGAGTTCATTTTTTCTTGCAAAGATAGTATTTATTACAAACCTTTAACCCTGAATACACATCTAAAGAAACAAAGAATCACCTCATTCAGCACTGGAAAATGTCATGGATAATGACAAATTCAGAGACAGCAGGAAAGGTTGATGGCATTTCTTGAAATCCAGAAATCAAGTTTAAAAACCATCTCTCGGGTTTTCCTATACCCTGATTTGTCCTGGGTAAGTCACTAATAGCATACCCATCACCACCAAAATGTATATATTGAAGTCCTAGCCCCCATTATCTCAAAAAATGACTATTTTGGAGATGTAGTCTTTAATGAGGCAATTAAGGTAAGACAAGATCACATGGGTAGCTCCTAATCCAATCTGACTGGTGTCCTTAAGAGGTGATTAGGACACAGGCAAAGAGGGAAGATCAAATGAAGATACAGAGGGAAGATGGCTATCTAAGAAACAGGGAGAGGAGTCTTAGGAAAAATCAACTCTGCTCACATCTTGATTTCATACATCAAATTTCTGCTATTTAAGCCCCATCCCCAACCCCCACCGCAGCCAATCCTGGGTCGGGAAGATCCCCTGGAGAAGGAAATGGCAACCTGCTCCAGTATTCTTGCCTGGAGAATCCCACAGACAGAGGAGCCTGGTGGGCTACAGTCCATGAGGTCACAAAGAATAGGACACAACTGAAGCAACTGAGCACCCACACATGTACCAAGTCTATGGTGCTTTATTATGGCAGTCCTACCAAATAACTCTCTTACTTTTAACTGTGATGAATATATTTTAAGTATAAAATCTAATGCTTGAGCTCTTCAAGTATTTGTTACTCAAATACTTACACACAGAATTACCTTATGATCCAGCTATTCTGCTCCTAGGTATATACCCAAAAGAAGTGAAGGCAAGGACTTGTACACAAATGATCATAACAGTACTATTGACAATAGCCAAAAGATGGAAACAACCCAGGTGTCCATGGAGAGATGAATGGATGATACACATACAATGAAATATTATTTGGCCATAAAAAGGAATGAAGTATTGACACTGTGCTATAGCATGGATAAACTTTGGAAACATTAATTGAAGTAAGCCAGACACAGAGGCCACATGTTGTATGATTCCATTGATATGAAATATCCAGAAAAGACAAATTCATACAGACAGAAAGTAGAATAAGGATTACCAGGAGCTGCTGGCAGGAGAAGATGAGGAGTTCATGTTCAATGGGAACAAAGCTCCTGATGATGAAAAAATTCTAGAACTGGATTATGACCATGGTTATTCAACACTGAATGTGTTTAACTCCACTAAATTGTACACTGAAAAGTAGTTAAATATATGTTACGTATATTTACCACAGTTTTTTACGTCGACAAAAGCAGAAACCAATGTTTAGGCAATTGTAGGATTTTTAAATTTCATGGAAATTTCCTTATATCATGAAAAATATTAACTTTTTTTTTTTTTTGCGCAGCGTCTAGACTCTTTGTGACAACAGAGGATGAGATGGTTAGGCATCATCACCGACTCAAAGGACATGAATGTGACCAAACTCCGGGAGATAGTGGAGGACACAGGAGCCTGGCATGCTGCAGTCTGTGGGTTTGCAAAGAGTCCAACACGAGTTAGCAATTGAACAACAGCAACCATAGATTGTTTTAGTCTGAGTTTCAGTTGGAGGCTTGGCTCAGTTCGTTGTTCATACATTTTGTTCCCTCCAAACACATATAAATGTATCCTGTCAGAAAACATTCCAACGGAGATCCCCAGCCTGGTCAGCAAGCCAGGAGAACAGTATTTGTGAGGCCATGCAAGGTAGAATGGATAAGCCAGTGGTTGGTGAATATGTATCTGACCTTGGGCTTTCTTAGAAGTTGAGGCACTGACCTTGCCTGGGGCACTGACTTTGCCATCCACTATCAGGAAAGACATTTTCGATCTTCTGGGAATAAATCTGCCTTCAGCTTTAGATAAACCACTAAAGGACTTGGTTCCCACAGGCACTTGCTGTTGCCTGTGTGGATTCAGGCTCATAGGTAGGGAGGCGCCCATGCATCCCATGGGCACACGCATACCGTGCCCATTCACAGTGTGAGGACTGCCTAGAGTGGCACCTGAATCAGCCTTGCTTGCTCAGGGTGCATCTCAGCTCCTATGGTGCTGGGAGAGCAGAGTGGCTTGGCCTCCAAGGTGGGTAAGGTGAGAAAACCCACATGCAGCCAGACAGTGCCGGTGGGTAATTACTTAGAGTGACTTTGCGATGCGGAGGTTTCAGAATGTGCCACAAAGGCCTTATCAAAAAAAAAAAGTGCTGGGGTAGGCTGTCCTGGAAATGGGACAGCAGCGGCCTGGAGAGTATAAGGTGGGTTGAAGCTGCTGCCTCAAAGAAACAGATCCAAATGTTGAAGTGAAGCAGAGAGGGGTATAATTAGAGTAAGTAGAACATTTGAGCCAGAGAAGGCAATGGCACCCCACTCCAGTACTCTTGCCTGGAAAATCCCATGGACGGAGAAGCCTGGTAGGCTGCAGTCCATGGGGTTGCGAAGAGTCAGACACGACTGAGCAACTTCACTGTCACTTTTCACTTTCATGCATTGGGGAAGGAAATGGCAACCCACTCCAATGCTCTTGCCTGGAGAATCCCAGGGATGGGGGGAGCCTGGTGGGCTGCCGTCTATGGGGTCGCACAGAGTCGGACACGACTGAGCGACTTAGCAGCAGCAGCAGCAGAACATTTGAGCAGAAGAAGGAATCCCTGTGGGAAATTCATGTTGTTTTTTGGATTTTTTTTCTCCTTATGGAGAGCTGATTTTTTTTTTTAAATACTTATTTACTTCCTTGGTTGCATCAGGTCTTAGTTGCGGCACATGGGCTTCTCTCTAGCTGTGGTGCTCACGGATTCAGGAGTTGCAGCAGTACATGGGCTTAGCTACCCCCTGGCATGTGGGATCTTAGTTCCCTGACCAGAGATCAAACCCATGTCACCTGCACTGGAAGGTGGATTCTTAACTCTAGACCCCCAGGGAAGACCAGGGAAACTCAGTTTATAAAATAACTGGGTTTGAATAAGCCCCATCTATAAAAGTGTAAGTTTATGAAATAAGTAAATAAGATGGGTATGCATGATTTTTGCTTATAACAAGGTAAGATTCCTTTCAATAACATTTGAATGAAATTACATAAAAGTGGAGTCCTCTCTTTTAGGATTTTATCTATCAGAGTAACAGGGACGTCCAAAGCCTGAACTTCCACTGACTAGCTGTGAGATCCCTCTAAACCTCATTTTAGTTTTCATATTTGCAAAAGGACTGGGTTAAATATGATCTCTAAGGTACCTTTAATCTCATAGTGCTTCCTCCAGTGCATAAAATGCAATCCATTTGTACTTGACATCAGGCTTACACAAAGTACATAACACATCATCTGGTAAGTGTGGTCAATGAATTGACTCTGTTAGTTAAAATCAAACATCCATACCATGGCCTCTGAGGCCCTGCTTGATCAGGCCCCTGACTACCACTCAGGGTCTGACCTCACCTCACTCTCCTCCTTGCCCACTTTGCTCCAGGCCTTCTTTACATTCCTGTAACACATCAAGCTCATTCCTACCTCAGGGCCTTTGCGCTTACTGTCCCCTTTGCCTGGGATCCTTTCCCCCCTGATTTCCAGTGAGTGACTCTTTCCAGACGTTCAGATCTCAGTTCAAAAGCACTTCTTTACAGAGGGCCTCCCTGAAACTAATAGATATACAGAGAAGTCAACACCCACCAAGAATCCAAGTTCTTTTAGGGTGCACATGGACCATTTACAAAAATAAACATGCCTGTATCTCCTTCAACATATTCCCAATGAACAGTATGATATAGATCAGGTTCTCCAATGGCATTTCAGTGAAATTTGAAATTAATTTTTGAAAGATAATTGTTTAGAATATTTGGAAACCAAATAAAATATGGCTCAATAACTCTTGGAAATATTTTAAACTGGATAATAGTGAAAACACCACATGTCAACAATGGTGGGACACAGACAGTGAAAGTACTACATTAAAGGCAAACTTATAGCTTCATATACATTTATCAGGAAACCAGAAAGGTTGAAAAAGATACGAGCTAAGCATTCAATTCAAACACCGGGAAAGCAGCAGTAGAACCAAAGGAAAGAAACAAAAGTGAAATAACTAGGAGAGCAGAAACCAACAAAATATACAACAGCTGAAACAGCTACCAAAATTGAATGCTTCCATGAAAAGATTAATAAGATGGAAGTCTTACTGGAGGTGTGTCTAAGAAAAGGGTGGGGGGAAGCAAACAAATTATGGAATGAAAAATAGAATATAACCACAGTCACAATAGATTTTTTTAAAATATTAAAAAAGTTATAAAGGATCATGGGATAAATTCACGTGGCTTTCCCTGACTGCTCCTACTTAGTATTGTTATCATCTAATATCTGTCCCCTGGAATTGAAATGTAAGCTCCTTGAGGCAAGAGATTTTTGTCTCTTTGGTTCACAGATAATCAGCAACTATTTGATGAATGCACAGATCAACGTCCCCAACAAGCTAGCACAATGAGGTCAGATAAGTTCTCATCACAGATGTTTCGGTCTTCAGCAGATTTGCCCAGAACAAGGACAACTGCAAAGCAATCCCGCTGAAGGTCTCTGGGATCTGATCACACCACTGGCACACAGTTACTGTACCTTAGTAATTCCAAGAGCAACTCAAAGGAACTACAAATTTCTGCCTAGCAGGCCACAAGTGTGCAGAAATCCTTGAGTATGAAGACTAAAGAAGTAAAACAGTTTGGTGGTTCCTCAAAAAGCCAAACATAGATTTATGGTATGACTCAGCAACTCGACTCTTAGGTATATACCCCAAAGAACTAGTAGATGAATGCTCACAGCAGCACTATTCATGACAGCCAAACGGTGGAAGCAACCCAAACGTGGATATGAAAGTGAAGTTGCTCAGTCACATCCAACTCTTTGTGACCCCATGGACTGTAGCCTGCCAGGTTCCTCTGTCCATGGAATTTCCCAGGCAAGAATACTGGAGTGGGTAGGCATTTCTTTCTCCAGCGGATCTTCCCAACCCAAGGATCCAACCCACGTCTCCTTCATTGCAGGCAGACTCTTTACCATCTGAGCCACCAGGGAATCCAGCCACAAAATGTGATGTATCCATACAAGAGAATACTGTTACTGTTGTTGTTTAATTTCTCAGTTGTGTCTAACTCTTCTGTGACTCCATGGACAGCTCCTCTGTTCATGGAACAAAAATAAATCTGAAAATTTTCCTGATGTTTATTTATTATTTCCATTTTATTCTTATACCTTGCTAATCAAATTTTACAGTTTTGCCTTAATACTGTACAAGCATTCATTCCTCAGGGTTGCTCCTATGATTGCTCCACTGAACATCTGGATATTGCTTAGATATTTGCTTTCAACAGTTGGCAGGTGGAGCTAAGTAAGATATTTTTGGCTGCTCTGTCGGAACAGGACACTGTTGCTAGTTATGTTGCCAGCACATGACCATGATAAAGACTTATGTCCTCTTCAACTTCCGTAACTTGAAAACCGGGTGATGATGTTGGAGCAATCCCACAAATGAAGCTTTGTGCACTGCTTGAAGATACTTTCTGAATATTTTCCAGAGCAGGTGAAAGATTATTCCTTCACTTACATTTTAAATTCCTAACATCTTGAGGCCTTTATCATTATCCAAATTATTATCTAGCCAACAAAACTCTCTCCTAATAGTCTATCCATCAATTTATTCTATTAAATGTATAAACTACTGATAGAATCTCAACATGTGAGGAGATCTTCCACTTCACTTATAACTAGAATGCTCATCTACATTCAAAACTGAATGTTCACATATTAACAACATATCCCAGGCCTCGTTCATATCACGTTTTGATGCTCTGATCAGAGATGATGGTTACTCAAGGGCTTTCCTGGTAGCTCAGCTGGTAAAGAATCCGCCTGCAATGTGGGAGACTCAGATTCATCCCTGGGTGGGAAGATGCCCTGGAGGAGGGCATGGCAATCCACTCCAGTATTCTTGCCTGAGGAGTCCCCATGGACAGAGGAGCCTGATGCTCTCCTCTGGGATCGCAAAGAGTCAAAACACAACAGAATGGCTAAGTACAGCACAGCACACACAGCATGTGCTACCATCATTTACAAGTTCAGAGAGGCCAGACACAGTGCTGAAGGAGTTGTTTGACTACCTGGCCTTCCAAAGGCTGAGACTAAAACCCAAACCAAATGACAGATTTGGGCAAAACAGAAGGCTGAGGCTAATGGTGTTTCACTCCTAGTAAAGAGGCGAGACCAGGGGGCAAGAGGAGTTGAGCAATCTGGATAATTCTCACGGTAGGAAAGAGGCAATTTTTGCCCTCACTGACCCAAAGAAAGTGACTACAGTTTGTCACCTCATTTTCCCTGGAATTTCCTACTGACAAGGAAACAGAAAAATGAAAGCAACCAAAGAGATAGGATGCTACCCTCCACAAACATTTCCTGTTGTTTGTACTAAAATTTACACAGTTCACGTCAGCACACACCTATCACTGAGAGTTCTAAAACTACTCAGGTGCATAGTGTTCACTAAATTTTCAGGGCCTACACTTAAGGTTAGAAAAGAATTGAGCAAATCCCAAGAGAATGCTTTGTGATTTGCTTATGTGAACTTAGAGGTTATTCTTGTCTGCATCCAGACAACAGGAATTCAGTCATTACTATCAGCTGGACAGTTTTAGAGTCTGATGAATCCTTGCTTTCCTCTGTGCTTTCATTCTCTCCCAGCCACTAATTACGAAGAGAAATCTCTTACTGACAGAGAGAGGCCTAATAACTAGCAAAAGCAAGAACTCCAGAATGTCTTATAAAACATTTATGAGGCTGGGGTTTCTTCGGTGGCTCAGAGGTAAAGAATTCACCTGCAACACAGGAGATGTGGGTTCGTTCCCCTGAAGAAAATAGCAACCCACCCCAGTATTCCTGGCCTGGGAAATCCCATGGACAGAGGAGCCTGGTGGGCTAAAATCCAGAGGGTCGCAAAGACTGAACGCACATATACACACACCATGAGGCTGAGCTTTCACTCAACTGTAAAAAGGGATTCTGAGTATCACTCACTTGAAAGCGGTTTGCAAAATGGAAACTGCTGTAAAGAGCCAAAGAAACCTGAATTCCCACTGTGCTGGACTTAAGATTTGCTACAGGCTGTTTATTTGGCTAATAATCAAAAAACTGCAGGGGTGGGGCAGGGATGGAGGATGGGGAGAGACAGTCTGTATCTTCCAGAAAACTCTTTTTGTCTTTACTAGAGAAGAAAGCTTATGGGTTTTCATTTGAGACACGTCATATAAAAGGTACACGTTTAATGGGTTTTGTTGTTGTGTTTCATTTTCACTCAGGCTTCCAAGAAAGCATGAGGTTATCTGATACAAGATCAGCAGAAGTACGGGTTAGAGGCTACATTTCTTACAAAGCCTCCCTGCTTCTTGCAAAAGTCTTTTTATTTTTTAAACAAACCTAGTTCCTGTTTAACCCATACCAGTCCCCAGAGAGTGAGGCTTGAAGTGGATGAGACGAGTTGGGTGGGTGGTATCAACAGCCTGTGGGGCCCTGGCTCAGAATCCACGCTACCATGAGCCTTCCCGAAGCTAGCTGACTTAATCATTCTGACAGTTACCAACCCATCCTGTTTGCCATGGACTTCCCCAGTTTTAGCAAAGTCCCATGTCCCTAGGCCTCCTGGGTGGCACTAGTGGTAAAGAATCCGTCTGCCAATGCAGGACATACGAGACGTGGGTTTGATCCCTGGGTTGAGAAGATCCCCTGGAGGAGGGCACAGCCACCCACACCAGTATTCTTGCCTAGAAGCCTGGCTGGTTATGGTCCATAGGGTCACAAAGAGTTGAACATGACTTAAGCTACTTAGCATCAACGCAAGCACATCCCAGGAAACTTCTTAGTCCCAGGCAAACCAGGATGTTTATCAGTCATCTGAGGATTTACCTCCCTTGCAGAAGCCATACCTCATACAAATAAGACACCGAGAGCAGGATTCAAAGTACTACAAACATTTCAAGTTAAATCTCTGTATTTTGCAGCCTTTGTTTCTGTGCATTACCAATCACAGTATCAGCCTTTTTCTACTACTGAATAGGAGGCCCATCTAGTTGCCACAAAAAAGTCATAAAGAACACTAAATGGCAAAACATTTTTACTCTGTTAAAGATCTTTATTTTTTTACCTTTTTTTTAAAGAAAAAAAATCTAAATTCATGCAAATAGTCTTGAATTAAAAAAAAAAAACTTTAAACCTGTTTGGCTAAGAGATTTATTTTCTGTGTTTATAAAAAATATGTTGTGGGGAGAAATAATGATTTACCTGGAGGAATAATGATTTACCTAGTTGAGTTAGCTTTGTACATCTCTGTCAAGCTCTGGTCCCTTGCCATGTATTCGAGTATACATAGAAAAACAACCCCAAAATCCTCCCCAAAGACAATAAATCAAGCTGTCCCAAGATTAAAGACTAAAAGATAGTAAATTAAATTCTCTGTAGCTTAATCTGAATTAAGAATCTTATGCTTATAGTGTTTTTATAGAGTTAGTAACTGTATTAGCTTCCTACTGATGCTATAACAAACTACAGTGGCTTAAGAAAATGCAGATGTTATTTTACAGTTCTGGGGATCAGAAATCCAAAATGAGTCTAATGGGCAAAAATCAAGGTGTCGGCAGGGCTGTGTTCCTTCAGGGAGGCACTGGGGGAAATCCATTTCTCATCTTTTTGAAATGGACCTCCAATTAGCAGTCTCATCACGCTCACCTGTGCTTCTGTTGTCCCAGGCCTTTTCTGACTCTGATTCTTCAGTCCCTCTCTTCCATTTTTTAAAGAACCCCTGTGATTAAAATCAACTGGATAATTCAAGGCACTCTCTCAAAATCTTTAACTTAATTACATTAGCAAAGTCCCTTATGCCATATGAGGTAACATATTCACAGGTCGTGGGGAGGAGGGAACCTGGATATCCTCAAGGCGTCATTGTTCTGCCTCCCACAGTAATTAAGACACCATCTTGGAAAGTTATCAGATTTGACGTTAATGGGACTGTATCTTGAGGTCCTATTATCTTGAGTCTGTTAGGTAATCCTCCCAAACATTTAGGTATCTAATAGTTTCTAAGTAAATCTGAAAAGATACTACATCACAGGCTAACCTCAGGGAACAGGATGAAATGTGTGGGGGTTCCAATAATGATCATCTCCACAAGCACAACTTCTCCCATTTCAAGATGACCCCCATAATCCTCATCATCGCTTAAACTAACATTACATACCAAGCAATGGAACCACAAAAAGAGTCCCATGTAATATTATACAATTATTTAGAGTGGACAAAATTTCACAGCATTTTAAAGTTACATAATGATCCTGGAATAAAACAGACATGGACTCAAATCCCGACTCAACCCCTTGCATGATCTAGTCTCAGTTTTACTTCTCAGTGTCTACCTCATGGTTCATGTGAGACTGAATGAAAGGAAGCCTATAAAGCTTTCAGCAGCATGTTAGCTGTTGTTATTACTATCATAAAAGCGATATACTTGACACAGTAACATGATCCCCATTTTACATATAAAGAAACCAACTCCCCCAATATAAACAGCCCATCTAAAGGATGTATAACTAGTAAATAATTTTATACATATCCCAGTGCCTGGCACACATTGTATTCACTTCTTAATACCTTTGTTTTCAGCAATGTCACACACAATCCCCACAGGTCGACCTCACAACTATTCCATCACCTCTTGTATTCACAGCTTTTTCCCCTATTTGTCCTCTACTCAAAGGATGTGACCTCTGGTATCATTTCACTTCCAAGAAACCAAATGTGCTGAGATTTCAAGA
Source organism: Antilocapra americana (assembly GCA_007570785.1). Lineage (NCBI taxonomy): Eukaryota > Metazoa > Chordata > Mammalia > Artiodactyla > Antilocapridae > Antilocapra > Antilocapra americana. The sequence continues at coordinate 7,363,950 of ML663006.1, forward strand.
CACAGTTTCAAAAACAGGTCCAGCTCATCTGCAAGAATATACTCTCCACTTTTTCCATTTCAATAAGCTATAACTCCTCCCACCCACTGATCATATACCTGATAAGGAACTGAAACTACAATATATAAAGAACACTCACAACTTAAAATAGACACATAACCCAAATACAAAATGGGCAAAGGATCTGAACGGACATTTCTCCAAAGATGTACAAATGGCAGATAAGCACATGAAAAGCTCAACCTTAATCATTATGAAAATGTAAACTAAACATTTATGCATATACATGCACAATGCACATTCACATATATATATGAGTATAGGCCAATCATAGTTCATATTAATTTCTTTCAAGTCTTCTAATGGGCTATTAGAAAATATTTCTTCTTAAAGGGATGTTGAGTCTGATAGGGTTGAGATCCAGTGATCTAGCAGATATGATCAACACATGGCCTGTTAGATAAGAGTCAGGGTTTTTTCCTCTGTTCTGCTCCACAAAGGCTTCAGCCTCAAGGACTCCATGGGAAAAGCAACAGTAAATTTATAAAGTAACTTATTTCTCATTTTTGCTACCAACTTGTTCTTTATTTAGGGAATGTGCTGTTTCTGGAGATATATAATTATACATGTGGAGCTCATGCATCTGTCATTATGTTATACAATGACATATTTTACAATGTCTACAGTGCCAGATAAGTGAATCTTGCATCTATAAATGCCTGAACGGTAATTTAAACTTTTTTTTTGTTGTTGAAGATGCTCCTGAACAAAAGATACAGCTTCATCTGGCTGACCTTTTGCAGCTCAAGGTCATGACCATGCAATAAAACGTCCTAACATGCACCAGGGTCAGCTACTGCTGGCCTCTCAACTAAATGATCCCAGACAGATGAGGTTTTCGGAGTTCCTGGCTCTGCTTTTTATAGGAACTTATTTCTTTTTATAGGCCATTAATTAATTTATTGCTGCTCTTAGCACTGGTGGCCTCAAGCAGTGCCTCCCACCTCTAAGATGGTGCATTCATACAAACATTTGTTTTAACACCCACATTACCAGTGACAGTACATTTTTCATCTCTTGGAACCTAGTGCCATAGCCAAAGCCTTTCCAACCCGAACTTTTAAAAGTTTACTAGCTTAAGAAAAAAACGAACAGTTATGACAAGCTTGTGGGGGTACCTTGAGGGCAAAAGTGAACCAAGGAAGCAGAACCAGGAAGAGGAAACTCAGAAGAAACCAAAGAGGCCATTTTCTTAGTATCCTCACCTCTGCTCCCTTTGCCTTCCCATTTCTTTCTTTTGCTTCTGTAAACTCCTTTCTTGGCTTCCGACTCTACAAACCCTGAGGTTACATCAACTCACTTGCAGAGAACAAAGACCTGCCTCTCTCCCAGTGCCAATCTAAAGAAGAGAAACCAGACTGACCCTTTGAGTTAAGTTCCCCTGTGGTCCAGTTGATAAAGTCATGTAGCATAAAAATGGCTGCTGGGGCTACCTTGGTAAGGAAGGGCAGTTTTTGGAGGACGAATGTTGTGATAAACTGGCTTAATGTGCAACAAAGAAATTGGATAATCCAGACTGCTAGAACTTAAGATTCTAAAATAAGAATTAGTTCCATATGAGGGCCTGAGGAGCTCCCCTATTAGGAAAGAACATGAGGTTTGGCCCCATTATGTGGTAGGTACATTTTTTTTTCCTAGGTCCCTGATTGTCTACTCCCTGTGTCTTTCTTTCTTCTTTTTTTTAATTTGATATACTTCACATACCACAAAAGGCTTCCCTGGTGGCTCAGCAGTAAAGAATCCACCTGTTGATGCAGGAGACGCAGGTTCGATCCCTAGCTAGGTCTGGGAGATCCCCTAGAGTAGGAAACAGCAACCCACTTTAATATTCTTGCCTGTCTCCCATGGACAGAGGAGCCTGGCTAGCTACAGTTCATGGGGTCGCAGAGTTGGACACAACTGAGCACTTACACACACACATACCATAAAAGCCACTTTTTAAAAAAATGTGTAATTCAGTGACTTTTAATAGATTCACAAGGGTTTTGCAACTATCCCCATTATCTGTTTTTCAGACCAGTTTTATGATCCCAAATGGGAAACTCAAACTCAGCAGCAGTTACTCCTGATTATTTTGTTTCCCTCAGTTCATTTCAGTTCAGTTGCTCAGTCGTGTCCCACTCTTTGCGACCCCGTGAACTGCAGCACGCCAGGCCTCCCTGTCCATCACCAGCTCCTGGAGTCCACCCAAACTCATGTCCATCAAGTCGGTGATGCCAACCAACCATCTCATCCTCTGTTGTCCCCTTCTCCTCCTGCCCTCAATCTTTCCCAGCATCAAGGTCTTTTCCAATGAGTCAGCTCTTCGCATCAGGTGGCCAAAGTATTGGAGTTTCAGCTTCAACATCAGTCCTTCCAATGAATGAACACCCACGACTGATCTCCTTTAGGATGGACTGATTGGATCTCCTTGCAGTCCAAGGGACTCTCAAGAGTCTTCTCCAACACCACAGTTCAAAAGCATCAATTCTGAGCTCAGCTTTCTTTATAGTCCAACTCTCACATCCATACATGACCACTGGAAAAACCATAGCCTTGACTAGACAGACCTTTGTTGGCAAAGTAATGTCTCTGCTTTTTTCTTAGTTCTAGGCAACTACAGATCAACTTTCTGTCTCTATGGATTTGCCTATTCTGGACATTTCATAACAACAGAACCATACAATTTGTGGCCTTTTGTACTTGACTTCTTTCACTTAGCATAGTTTTCAAGGTTCATGCACATGGAAGTATGTATCAGTATTTCATTTCTTTTTATGGCTGAAGATTTCATTATATGGATGTACCACATTTATCCATTCATCAGTTGATGGACATTTAGGTTAATTCCCCTTTTTGGAGCTTATAAATAATGCTACTATGAACATTTACGCATGAGTTTTTACATGAACATATCTTTTTCATTTTCTTGGGTATATACCTAGAAATAGAAATGCTAGGTCATATGGTAATTGTTCAACATATTGAGAAATTACCAAACTGTTTTCCTAAAGCAGCTGCACCATTTTACCTTCCCACCAGCAGGATATGAATATCCCAATTTTCTCCGGCTTCATGTTTTTGATTGTCAATTGTTTTGATTACAGCCATGCTAGTGGGATGAAGTGGCACCTCACTGTAATTTTAATTTGTACTTCCCTAGTGACCAATGATACTGAACATCTTTTCATATCCTTACTGCCATTTGTGTATCATCTTTGTAGAAATGGCTGTTCAAAACTTTTGCCCATTTTTTGTCATTTTACAGATGAGTTATGAGTTAAAAAACTCTTAAGATTCTAGACCCTTATCAGATATATGGTTTTCCCTAATATGTGGGTTGTCTTCTTTTTTCAGTAGTGCGCTTTGGTGCACAAAAGTTTTAAATTTTGAGGAAGTCAATTTATCACTTTCTTCTTTTTGTCAGCTGTACTGCAGGGGTCATAAAAAGCCACAGTCTAATCCATGGTCACAAAGATTTACACCTATGTTTTCATATGACTCATAGTTTTAACTTTTATGTTTAGGTCTTTGACCCATTTTGAGTTAATGCTCATAGATGTAAGAGGAAGGGGTCCAAATTCATCATTTGTATGTAGATTTCCAGTTGTTCCAGCACCGTTTGTTGGAAAGACTATTCTTTCCTTATTATCTTTACTAACATCTTTTCAAGAAAAATTCCCAAAGTTGCTCAATAACTGACTACACTCAGGCACACAAAACAGAACTCAATGTGATTAAGACATATGCAAAAAGTCCCAGCTGTCATCTGCAGTCACTTTCACTTTATATGCTAAGATTACTCTGGCTAGCACACTGGATATTCACTATTGTCACAAAAGTGTAGATGTCACTCGAGGATATGCTCCTTGGTTCTTGTCTCATCACAACAAAGATTTAGAGTGACAGACCCTGAAGCCCTCAGTGGGCCACAGCTCTCGGGTCTTAGACCGTGTTATAGCTCTTAAATAAATCAGTGTTACAGCTCTATTTTATTTAGAAGATGATAGCCGTAGAATTCATCCTCGAAGCGTGAGGGCATGCCAATCCAAAGCCGTGAAGAGAAGAACACCGCAGCACATTGGGGAGAGAGGGAGAGTCCATCTTTGAAGTGCGGGAGAGAGAGCGCGCGCAAGTGCTTTGGCTCCTCTTCTATATGTTGTTTTCTGCCCCCGGGGCTGTCCTGTGCAAATTGGGCTTAGACAGGAGTGCTGTTCTACCTGAAATTCTCACTCAGGTCCTCGGACCTTCCTTGTTCTATTTTCGCAGGCTTTCCCCTTCCTTGCCTACTAGCCACTGCCATTTTGGACTCCTGTTTCCTATTCTAACTACTTAACACTATCTTAACTGTGGTGATGGTTTCATGCATGTGTACCCATGTCAAACTTATAAAACTGTACACTTTAAATACGTGCAGTTTATTGTATGTCAATTATGCCTTAAGAAAGCTGTTGTTTCAAAGAGATGAACTAAGGGCAAGTGCGTAAATGAAACAATTTTCTTTTCCTAATTATTTTTCAGGGTCAGCTTCTCTGGTAGGACCTAGGAGTACACTATCAACTAGGCACTTACAAAAACTTTTTATTTCTACATTTTCTTAACTGAGTATTGTTTCAGAACACAATCATAAACATTTAAATTTCAGATCTGTAAGGCGGGGACCATCATTAAGAGCTGGAAATGTGTTCTGACTTTTAAGGCAAAGTATTTTTTAAGTCTCTTTCCAGTGAGAACTGAGTGACTCAGTTTTCCTTTTCTGCATAAAATTCAAGCCCCACCTCCACCCCAACAGCACAAAGTTCCATTTCAGCACAGACTTCATCTGTCTGTTCCCCTTCTATGCCTAGAACACTGTCCAACATACAACAGGCACTCAGTAAATATCTGTCAAAGAATGAATAAAATCCTATTTAAACTGTTACCACCTTTTCCTAGGGCCATTTTGGACTGAGGGAGATGGCAGCTCTATCCCTCCCTCTAACGTGACAAGTACATCTCCAGAGGCACATACTGTCTTCCTCAAATTTTATTATTCACCTTCTTATATTTGGAAAAACAAGGCAATGTGGCTTAGGAATCTCACTTCAAGGAAAAGAACTAAAATGGTGTGTCAAAGATTATGCACAGGATCCACAAACTAGAAGCAATCAGAGAGCAGTTAGGGAAATTATCCCTAACTGAGGAAACAATCCATAGATTTATAATGACAAGTCTGCAGTAACATGGAAAATGAAGTGTGAATCAGGAACTGAAAAGCACTATCACTGACTATGCTTACAAATTAAAAATGTATATACAACTATCTGCTAGAATATATACTCCATAAGGGCAGGGTGTTTGGGTTTGTTCTGTTCACTAGACAGTGCCTGGTATATGGAAGGTGTTTATTACGAATCAATGAAACTAGATATAAAACATACTTATGAAAACATACCTGAAGGGAATGAACACACGTGGAAAATTATGTTCAAGTGGTGCAACTGTGGGTGTTCTCTCCACTATTTTCCAATTTTCCCTAAAGTTGTGATAAAACTTCCTCAGTTCAAAGGATGGTCACAGAAACCCCTCACCAGGCTGAGGCTGCTGCCTCCTCTGTCCTGCAACTAAGGAAGCATCCGGATTGGAGTAGGGATGTGCCTGCCTTCAGTTTGGGGAGGGGTATTTTACAGCGTTTGTGGCTCCAGCCAAGAGCTACTGCTAATGCTAAGTCACTTCATCGTGTCCGACTCTGTGCGACCCCACGGACAGCAGCTCACCAGGCTCCTCCGTCCCTGAGATTCTTCGGGCAAGAATACTGGAGCGGGTTGCCATTTCCTTCTCCACCAGCCAAGAGCTCCTGGGGTACCAACTATTTAGGCTTTTCCCCTTGGTGGCTCAGATGGTAAAGAGTCCGGGAGTTCGATCTCTGGGTCCCTGGGTGGGGAAGATACCTTAAAGAAGGTAATGACTACCCACTCCATAATTCCATAAACAGAGAAGCCTGGCAGGCTACCATCCATGGGGTCGCATAGAGTCTTACACGACTGAGCAACTAACTTTTCCCCTGCAGTAGAGAAGGCGGCCGCTGCCCCTCCCCCCGCGCCCCCATTGGAGCCTGCATGAGTTTGGACTTCCAGTCGGACTCCTCTTTCTCCTAAGCTGCCCCCATCCTTAGCCTTCCTCCCGTCCTGCAGTCACTTCTAGACATCCCACAGGGGTCGTGCATTGCCCGTCTAAGGGGCAGATACTGCATTAGGCTTTTTAACAAAACAACCAAACAAAAAATGACGCAGCAGATAACATCTGTCAGCTCAGCACCTGTAGACACTCCAGGTGGACCATGAAAGATACTCTGCGGACGGGGGGCGCGGGCAGAGTATCTTGCTCCCAAGGGGGAGGTCACTCTCTCTTTGAGGGTTCTATCTCCCCTGAGCTTCACTGGTCCTCCCTGGACCTCCTCTTGGGGGCATTCGTCCCCGCAGAGCTCATCCCCCTTGAAAGGGGTCGCTCCCTCACCCCTCTCCTCAGGGATCATTCGTTCCCAAGGAGGAGGTCACCTCAGCCCCCGGGCTCATTCCCCCTGAGAAGGTCACTCGTCCTCTGGCCCCCCTGAGGCGGCAGGGCACTCGTACCCGAGGGGGAGGTCACGCCTTCCGCCTGGCCCCGTCCCTTCAGGGCCAGCGCCGCCTCCTTCCGGGCCCTCCCCACTAGCGAACGGCGGTTCCGGGCGCGGCTCCAGGGCAGGGACGCGGCGGCCGGGCCGGCCAGCGGGGCTAGAGCGCAGAGCCGGGCGGCGCGGCGGCGGCGGCGGCGGCGGCGCCATGGCGGGCTGCTGCGCGGTGCTGGGGGCCTTCCTGTTCGAGTACGACACGCCGCGCATCGTGCTCATCCGCAGCCGTAAAGTGGGGCTCATGAACCGCACGGTGCAGCTGCTCATCCTGGCCTACGTCATCGGGTGAGCGCGGCCGCGAGCGGCCACCGCGCGGGGGTCCTGGGGTCAGGGCGTGGCCCAAAGGCCGGCAGCTCCTCCTTCTGGGTCCCGGCCACGCACCTGCTCATCCTGGCCTAGGTCCTCGGCTGAGCCCCGCGAGCGCCCTCCAGGTGGGGCCCTGGGGACAGCGACCCGAAGTGACATATCCCTACTCTCCCAAGCCTCCATCCACTTTTTCCACTCCACCCACAGCCTCGAGGGGGACTGGCTCTGTCCCGGATCTGGGTCCGGAGGCCGCTTTGATGTTGTGTCTTGAAGGCAAAGGCTAGCTGGACCTTCATCCTCCCCATTCCTGCTTCCTGCCCTTCTGACTTGCTCCCCGATGGCCTTTGACAGGGGCTGGGAGGGCCTCGCTCCTCTTTGCTCTTTACTTCCCATTCTGATGGTCTGCTGACAGAAACCAAGTTTTGGATTTCCACTTGGTTCCTTTGAGGTCTGTGGCTTCTTGTCCTTTCCTTTGAGCATCATGTGGTAACCCAAGATAACAGGTCACACTTTGAAAAATCACTTAAAGTTCAGTTCCTTCGTTTTGTGGGGTTGTTGGAGTCTTTGGTATAGGCACTGGCCCTAAGCTCATCATTCACCATGCTGTCCTCTTTGCTTACCTGTCCTGCCACCATCAGTCCTTACCAAGTGCTTAACTTTAATTGATGTACCCATTACACTAAAATAAAACTCTAGCCAGGAGGTGGAAATTAATTTACCAACTGGGCCTGCTTTCATGGTCCACCTGGAGTGTCTACAGGTGCTGAGCTGACAGATGTTATCTGCTGCGTCATTTTTTGTTTGGTTGTTTTGTTAAAAAGCCTAATGCAGTGCTCCCTAAACTGCACATAGAGCCATTTGGGGATCTTTAAAATATACTGATTGCTGGCTCTCAGACCCTGATCTTTTGATTGAAGTGCTGTAGAGTATGACCACCTCCCCAGGTGATTCTGATGTGCAGCAAAGTTTAGGAACCAGTGTCTTAGTGTTTCCCAAACCTATCTGATCACGAGAGACTCATGTGAGGAATTGTTTAAAGGTAACAGGAATCCAGCCCCCCCCCCCCCCCCCCCCCCCCCCCCACCCGCCACTAGGGTGGGGCTTGGAATCTGTTAACATTACCTGAAAGAATCCACATGATTTGGCAGGTTTGGCTTCTACCATCCATCGGCACAGCAGCAGTAGGCACTGACAGTGTTCAGTAAAATGGCTTTCCAGGAATGGAGTCTACTTCACAACCACCTGGCCAACCCCCAGGTTTGGACTCATTAAGGCACATTAAGTATCGTCACAATCAATCCAGTGATTGGGATGCACCCTTAAATTTTGAAACCCATTACTAATGTGTTGGGCTTCGCTCATAGCTCAGTTGGTAAAGAATCTGCCTGCAGTGCAGGAGACCTGGATCCGATTCCTGGGTCGGGAAGATCCCCTGGAGAAGGAAATGGCAATCCACTTCAGTATTCTTGCCTGGAGAATCCCATGGACGGAGGAGCCTGGCGGGCTACAGTCCCTGGTGTCGCAAGAGTTGAACACAACTTAGTGACTAAACCACCACCACTAATGGGTTAACTAAACTCACAGTACTAGGTTGGACCTTTGAAATCAGGAATTGTCATGCAGCTTTTTTCCTTTTGGCTTTTGCTGCTTGTAGGAGGATCAGTTTATACCTACTTTGGGGTACCTTAAAGTTCTAGACTACATACAGTACATCGGCACTTACATCGGCATACATCTGGCTGTATGGTAGCCAGAAGTCCCCATGAGGCTGTTGAGCATTTGAAGTATTCCTGCTCTGAATCGAAATGTGCTGTCACTGTAAAATGCACACCAGATTTCAAGGACAGAGTACGAAAAAAATGTTAAATATCATATTAACACATCTTATATTGATAACATTAAGATATATTGTACATATTGAGTTACATAAAATATATCATTAAAATTAATTTTACCTGTTTCTTTTTAATATTGCTACTAGAAATGTTTAAATCACATTTATGACTTATGTTGTATTTCTGTTGGGCAATGCAGCTTTTTTTTTTAAATCAATTTATTTTGGACTGCACTGAGTCTTCACTGCTGCACACGGGCTTTGTCTAGTTGCGGCAAGTGGGGGCTGCTCTGCACTGCCAAGCTCGGGCTTCTCATTGTGGTGGCTTCTCTTGTTGCGGAACTTGGGCTCTAGAACACTGGCTCAGTAGTTGTCTTGCATGGGCTTAGTTGCCCCGAGGCATGTGGAATCTACCCTGACCAGGGATTGAACCCATGTCCCTTGTGTTAACAGGGGGATTCTTAACCCACTGGGCCACCAAGGAAGTTCCTGGGCAGTGTAGTTTTGTAGGGTTCCTGTGGAGGGTCGTCTGCCTCCATTATGAGGATTTTTTTAAGCAGTAAATGCTTTGCTTTTATATGGCTTGACTGTGATCAAATCTGACTCAGGATCTGATATTTAAGGGATTGGGGGGGAAAAAAAAAGAAAAGGAAAACACCATCTCTTAACTTCCTGATTCAGTTCCTCTTGGTGAAATTGTGATCTCTTCCAAATGTGATCAAAGGTAATTCTTCCAAAAAGAGACTGAACACTTCTCAGTTATCTAATTGTGTTATCAGTCACAGGATGAGGTAATATTTATTTACATAATGACTGCTGTGAACCATCTGTTTCTGACTTAGCAACTCACTGCCCAGTAGGCTCTCCATAGCTGCAATTTAAGAGACCTGTTTTATTTTATAGGTGGGTGTTTGTGTGGGAAAAGGGTTACCAGGAAACAGACTCTGTGGTCAGCTCAGTTACTGCCAAAGCCAAGGGCGTCGCCGTGACCAACACCTCTAAACTTGGATTCCGGATCTGGGATGTAGCTGATTATGTGATCCCAGCTCAGGTAAGCCTCCCACTGTGACTCTGTCTTTTAAAGCTCAGGCCTCTAGTTCACTGCTTTCCCTTCGACTTGCCCACCTGACTGGTGATCGGCGTACCCAGAGTGCTAACCTCACCAGTGCCCACACTGAGTGTCCTAGTCCAGGAAAGCAGTGTAGACAGGCCTCTTTTTGGCTCAGGTTCTAATAGGCAATATTCAATCAGCTGTGTTTCTTCAGCCCTAAAACATGGCTGGCTTAAACAGAGGAAGCTTTCCATATAGACATCTTGGTCTGTCTCAGGCCCTGAAAGGTGAAAAAGCATATGTTTTAAATCCTGGGGCAAATGCAGGTGGAACTGTCACCTTCCCACATTTTATGATCTGACTTTATTGTTGTAAACCTGCAAGGTAAATCTTTTCAGTCATTAGTTGTTGCTGTTGAGTTGCGGAGTCATGTCTGACTCTTGCGACCCCATGGACTGTAGCCTGCCAGGCTCCTCTGTCCATGGGATTTCTCAGGCAAGAATACTAGAGTGGGTTGCCATTTCCTTTTCCAAGGGATCTTCCTTACCCAGGGATCGACCCCACATCTCTTGCATTACAGACAGATTCTTTACCACTGAGCCACCTGGGAAGCCCCAGCCATTAGAGAACCAAACCAAAGCCAAACAAGGAGGAAACAGACCTACGCACATGGGATTCCATCAGGAACAAAGGGAAGTGAAGAAGCTGATGCACGTCATAGTCTTCTGTCTGTTAATCCACAAGCTCCAAGTTAAATATTGACTCTCTTTAACCATGATATGACTGTGATCCATAGCCAGTCCCCACATATCTTTCCAGGTGGCCCCCATGCTCAGGTGACTGGGCTGGCCAGGTGCAGATAAGCTGCCAACTCTTGGCTCAGAGCAAGGACTTTAGAAACTCTTTCTTTCCTCAAGTGTGTTCATTTTCCTTCTGCCTTCTCAAGGAAAAGGTCTAGCAGGATACCCAGAGAGAAGTCAGAGTTAATGGAGCCATAAAGGTCAAAAGGAACAGAGGATTTATAGTTTACTGGAGGAAGCTGGTCCTGCAGGCATGCACCTGTCCCAACAGAGAGACCTCTGCTTCCTGCGAAGCCATGGCCTCATTGTGGCAGGTTCTAGGAATATCACGCTCAGCCTGTTTACTGGACACACAGAAGGGTACAGCACCCTGCTTGTGACCCTCAGTGGAGGGGAACACACAGCAGCTTCGCCTTCCATCTTAAATCAGGGCTGGGGGCCATGTGAGTTCTGCAGGGCTCTCCTCATGAGCTCTCTCGATACCCTTTTGATCCTCCAAAGAGGGAACACAAATATCTGTTTGCACCACATCTACTCAGCTCACCTCCAGACTGAAATTTCTCTAAACTTAAAGGAGATAAGAAATAGGAAACAAAAAGTAAATCTCACTGACTTGTTCAGGTCTAACTCAGGAGCGATGTGGGAGCAGCCTTCAGTAAACGCCAAGTGAGCAATGTGGAACACGCGAGCCTGACAGGACACCTGAACCTGGCCTCCTGCCCCATTATCAGGCCTCCCCCTCCGGCCATTTCCTCCGCTCCTAACATGCTTTGCTCCAGGCCTGTCCTTGAAAGATGCCAACTGTTCTCAGAGCTTCCATCACCTTGTCAGACCTGGGGGTGGAGACATCTGGAAACTCTTTGGTCCTTGAGTTTCCCTGATGGCTCCCCACACTGATTGCTCTTCCTGAAAATGTGAGCTGCTCAGAGCATTTCATTTTAGAGTACCAGTGGCCACTGTGGAAGGTCCAACTAGAATTTGCAGGACCTTTGTCTTTTATTCCATATACTAGGAGGTCACTGTTAGCAGTTCTCCAATCTCATCCCCAAGCGAACTGTTGGCCAGAACCTTCAGATCAACCATCGGGCACTTTCATACTTGGGAGGAGAAAGCAGAACCTTCTCTAAGGGATAAGTGTCAGTGGCTAACCCTGATTGGATCTTCTGTTTAGTATGTTTGATGTCTTTACTTTAGTTCCTGTTAGGAAAGAGAACCAGCCAAACCTGAGACCTTTGAGCTCTTGTATTTATGGGCCTCTGAGGTAGTCCACTTGGCAGAGCATATTCCAGGCACTTCTTGGCTCTTTCCCCTCAATAAGTCAAGCTTTATTAAGGAACCATTTCAGGGTGTAGACATGTTTTGTTTTGTTTTTTTTTAATGGAGGTGAAATTCATGTATCGCATTATTAACCAGTTCATAATGACAAATTCAGTGGCATTTAGCACATTCACGGGGATGTGAAACACACCTCAATCTAGCTCCAGAACATTTTTATCAGTCTGAAAGGAAACTTTACACTCATTAAGCTATCGCCTCCTCATCCACCCCCCCCACACACACACAACCACTAATCTACTTGCTATCTCTGGATTTGCCTATTCTGAACATTTCATATCAATGGAATCACACACTACATGGCCTTTTATATCTGACTTCTTGAACTCAGCATCATATTTTGAGGTTCATCCACCTTGTTGCCATGTCAGTGCTTCGTGCCTTTGTATGGCTGAGCCATAGTCCATTACAGGTGTGGACCGCAGTTTGTTTATTTATTCACCCATTAGATAATTTGTTTATCCATTCACCCCTTGATAGATGCAGTTATTTCTACCTTTGGCCTATTGTGAATGCTGCTGCTGTGAATACACGCGCAGGTGTTTGAGTCCCTGTTTCCAGTCGGTTATAAACTCTCATAGGCGAGAATGGGAGACCCTAAGGTCAGGGTTTAACTATTTCTTGTGTGGCACATGGGGGAAGTGAAAGGTACTGTCCTAATAAAGGGATGTCCGACCCTCCTTGTGGCTCTCCCTGGCTCCCCTGAAGGTCATACGCAGCACTGTCTCCCTTCTACCCACACTGCAGGAGGAAAACTCCGTCTTCATCATGACCAACATGATCGTCACCATGAACCAGACGCAAGGCTTCTGTCCTGAGGTAGGGAGCTTCTTGGAGAAGAGCCTCGGGCCTCATACCCCCATGTCCATGCTTGTCCCACAGTAGGTAGGGATAGGCTGTGTGAAACCTGTTTTCACTGGTTCTTCCTCCTCCAGATCCCGGATAAGACCACTCTGTGTGAAACGGATGCCAACTGCACTGCCGGCTCTGCAGGCACCCACAGCAGCGGTATGAACCTGTGACTGTGACCCCACAGGAGATGCTTAGGCTGGGGAGGGCAGCCCCCAACCAGACTGCCTCACCGGTGATGGCCCTCTCAGAGGGAGATCTCCACGATAGAGGAATCCCCTGCACCCCCCAGTGCCTTCACATGACCCAGAGGGGGGTCCCAGGACCCTCTTGAAATTCATCTCTGTCCTTTGCACCCCAGAAACCATCCCAGAGCTTGCCCTGTCCTGTGGCTCAGCATCACCCCAGCCCTGCCATCGGCAAAGCAGAGATGTGGCTAGGTCTCAGGCAGATCTTTTTCTCCAGTTCAAATCTCTGGACAGTGTAAATCCCAGGAATGGAATAGCTCGAGACTGACTGCATAGGGTGCATGGCAGAGCTTCCACTCTGACTCACAAAGTAGAAAGTAGAAGACCCCCACAGACCTGGGTGCCCCTCTCCCCTGTAGGAGTCGCGACAGGGAGGTGCATGCCATTCAATGAGACCTTGAAGACATGCGAGGTTGCAGCCTGGTGCCCTGTGGAGGACGACACAGAAGTGCCAAAGTGAGTCCTACTCAAGGAATGCAAGTGTCCTCAAGGCTGGGTCTCGGACCTGAGGGAGGCAGCAGGGGAATTAGGCTTTGTGCTCTCGGTGTCAGCCTATATTGGCAGGCTTCCCTGGGCTGATGGTTCTCAACCATTGGTGGCGGATGGGCCACGGTGTTTATCACCCGTGATAAGAGTGCAGATGACTTATTTCTATGTTAGGAACCTGTCAGTTGCAAGTAACTGACAGGAAACAGTTCTCAGGGCCTTAAGCGGATGTGTGCACACAGACATACACACATGCATTCAGAGTGGGGGCAGTTTATTGTTCAACCAACCACAGAGATCCCAGCATGGCTAGATCTAGGCCTCGGGGGACAGCATCCGAGTCTCCACCTCATGGCTCTGCTTTCTTCCATGTTGGCTTCATTCCCAGGACCCATGGCATATCCCAGGTCTCCCTGCCCAGCTGTCCATAGAGACTGTGTGTGTGCTCAGTCATGTACGACTCTTTGCAACCCTATGGACTGTAGCCCACCAGGCTACTCTGTCCTTGAGGATTCCCAAGGCAAGAACACTGGAGTGGGTTGCCATGCCCTCCTCCAGGGGATCTTCCTAACCAGGGATCAAACCTGGGTCTCTTGAGTCTCCTGCATTGGCAGGTGGATTCTTTACCACTATGCCACCTGGGAAACCCATAGAGATTCTAGCCCTGTCCATCTTTTACATCTTCAGCCACATCTGTCAACCCGTCCAGCCCATTCCTGTGGCTGGGGGATGGATTTTGCTTATGACTTGGGCCTGAGTATCAGGCCTTCCTGGCTAGAGGTGAAGTCAGATCCACCCAGATGACACAGGCTGAGTGGCTTCTAAAGGAAGTGTGGAGTTCTGTTACCAGGAAAAAAAGGGGAACAGATGCTGGGCAGGAAGATTCTTAATGTCTATGGATGTGTGTTTGATAAACTAGAGCAGGTTCAAGGTTGCCTTGAGTAACACTGAGTAACACAGCCTAACTGTGATCATCTGTGCTGTGAGTAGGTGGAGCTAGAGGTAACGCTCCTGAAATCTGGAATCGCTAGTAACCTGGACACCTTCCTTACTCAGAATTCAGACTGAGGCCTAGATAAGCCCAAGGGAACAGGTAACCACGTGAACCTCATCGTGGGTGTGTCGCAGCACAAGACAGTGTTGAGGTCTGCAGGTTGCCGAGGGCAGCAGCTCCGCCTAGGGAAGGGAATACCAAAAGACAAGGAATCCTAGCATTCTGGGGTTGGGAAGGACCATATGAAGCTGGTGGCCACGTGTGGCTACTGAGCCCTTGAAATGCAGCCTGAGGGACTCACCTGGTGAGTCAGTGGTTAAGAATCTATCAATGCCGGGGGGATGGGTTCCATCCACGGCCAGGAAATTAACATGCTGCATGCCTAGGAAAGAAAGAAAGGAAGGAAAAAATGCAGCTGGGTCCAAAATGAGCTCTCAGGGTAAAATACACTCCAGGTTATGCAGACTTAAACTATTTAAGAAAAGGATAATATCTCATTAGGGCTTCCCTGATAGCTCAGCAGTAAAGAATCCACTCACAATGCAGGAGATATTGGTTACATCCTTGGGTCAGGAAGATCCCCTTGAGAAGGAAATGGCAACCCATTCCAGTATTCTTGCCTGGGAAATCCAGTGGACAGAGGAGCCTGGTGGGGTACAGTCCATGGGGTCACAAGAGTCAGACACAACTTAGCAACTAAATCGCAGGATCTCGTTAATAATATTCTTTGTTGTTTACGTGTTGGAATATTATTTTAGACATATTGAGTTATTATAGAAAAGTTCATTTCACTTGTCACTTTTTAATGTGACTATCAGGAAACTTAAATTACAATACAGTTTGTGTCTTGATCCCTGGGTTGGGAAGATCCCCTAGGGAAGGGAATGGCACCCCACTCCAGTATTCTTGCCTGGAGAATTCCATGGACAGAAGAACCTGGCAGACTACAGTCCATGAGGCTGCAGAGAGTCAGACACGACTAAGTGACTAACACTTTGTGCCTCACGGTGTGTTTTCACTGCACAGCACTGTTACAGATCGAATCAGTGTAGGATGGTTTTTAAGTGTTTACTGATAACGTGAAATTACACTGAGTCACATGGAGAGAAAGGCATTCCTATCTTCCCTCTTATTCAGCCTTGAGCTGATGTCAAGGAGGAGGTGCTGGTCTGGAGTCTGTATCCATCACCAATTTCCATTTCTCACCAAGAAAAAGCCCCAGGCTCAGCACACGAAAAAATGGGAACCAGAGTTTGTAATGACATTGTTCTGACTGAGTTATATTTATTTGAATGATGACCTCTGACTTGTGGCAAATGATATTTTTTTATAGTCATGATGGAAAGTTTTATATCAAAGTGAATGTCAATTAAAAAAAAAGGTAAGTTGAGGAACTTCTCTGGTGGTCCAGTCGTTAATACTCTGCACTTACGCTGCAGGGGTCACGGGTTCAATCCCTGGTCAGGGAACAAAGATCCTGCATGCCAGGTAGTGCAGCCAAAAAAAAAAATTTGACCTGGGTCAGGGGGCCTCCTCCACTGAGGGGTCAGTTCACAGTGCCACATCCCCCTGTAGAAATGCTCCAAGGCCATGCACCCGCCTCCCAACCCGGAACAGATTCTGCTCCTACTGTCAGCAGGAGCTGACGTGGCACTTCCGAGGAGAGGTGGTGCACCAGCAGACATGTACCACGATGCTGTTTCCAGCCTCTAGGTGAATTCACCTTTGCTTTCACTTGTTAAACCAGATCTGTTGCGAACACCTGAGATAAGCCCTGAAACCCAGCACCTGCCCAACTGAATGATTGCCAGGGAGGCCAGGAGGCCCTGCCCCTCCCACCCGTGTCATTAACTATTCCTCAAGATTCTTAAATTCCCATGGCCTCAAGGAAAAGGCCCTGCCCTTCTGTGCTTGGAAGAAACCAGAAACCTTTGTTTCTGCCTCCTCTCTTGACCTAGTGTTTATGCAGAGGAGAGTAGCGATAAAATGGAAACATTTTACTTTTATCTTGGCAAAGTGATATGGTAAGACACACGTGTGTATGCTGCTTAAAAATATTACCTAGGTATATTAGGAGTGTGCATATGTTTGTACTTTTATTAACAATATGTCATAAATTTTTTCAGGCCTGCTTTTTTAAAGGCTGCAGAAAACTTCACTCTTTTGGTTAAGAACAACATCTGGTATCCCAAATTTAACTTCAGCAAGTAAGTGACGACCAGCCGTGTGAGTTCACCAATGTCTTAGAGAAACTTCCAGCTCTTCTTTGAGGTTTTCCTTGCTCCTATTTTCTGCTTCCTCCTGACTTTAGGAGGAATATCCTTCCCAACATCACCACTACCTACCTCAAAACGTGCATTTATGATGCGAAAACAGATCCCTTCTGCCCCATATTCCGACTTGGCAAAATCGTGGAGAGTGCAGGGCACAGCTTCCAGGACATAGCCATTGAGGTGGGTGCAGGTCTTGGCTTTTCTTTTAAAAAAAAAAAATATGTATTTATTTATTTGGCTGTACCACATTTTAGTTGTGGCTTCCCTGATGGCTCAGCTAGTAAAGAATCCACCTGCAATGTGGGAGACCTGGGTTTAATCCCTGAGTGGGGAAGATCCCCTGGAGGAGGGCATAGCAACCCACTCCAGTATTCTTGCCTGGAGAATCTCATGGACAGAGTAGCCTGGCGGGCTGCAGTCCATGGGGTCGCAAAGAGTTGGACACAACTGAAGTGGCTTAGCATGCATATACCGTCTTAGTTGTGGTGCATGGGATCCACACTGTGGCATGCGGGGTCCTTAGCTGCCTCATGCAGGGTGTTTAGTTGTGGCATGTGGGATCTAGTTCTCTGACCAGGGATTGAACCCAGGCCCTGGCTTTGGGAGTGTAGAGTCTTAGCCCCTGAACCACCAGGGAAGTCCCAGTCCTGGCTGTTCTAGCACAACCTTCGACACATCACCTTCTAGAACGGGCTCTGCTCGCACCCCACAGGGAGGCATCATGGGCATCCAGATCAAGTGGGACTGCAACCTGGACAGGGCCGCCTCCCTCTGCCTGCCCAGGTATTCCTTCCGCCGCCTGGACACCCGGGATGTGGACCACAACGTATCCCCAGGCTACAATTTCAGGTGGGTGCTAGCTTGGGCCCCATGCCTCATGTGTTGGGGAACTGGATCACTCCCCAGTGGGGGCCTCCATGCCCACCCAAGACCAAGGGCAGGAGGGGAGGCATGTGCCAGGGAGAGTGGTCTAAGCAGGGCCTCACCCCTGTGGCACTCCAACCAGTGAGAGCCCTCCCTGCCTTTTCTTGCCTCTAGGAGAGTCTGCCTGCTTTAGCTTTCCCAGACCAGCCTCTGCCAGGACTGTGCCACTAATTCTGAGGAGTAGCTGAGTCTGTGGGCCTCCAGTCCCAAAGCCTCTGGGCCTGACTGGCTTCTTAGGTGATCTGGCCCCTAGAATCTCCAAGGAGCAGGGGATATAGGTTTTAGTCTCAGGAAAGGCCTTTGCTGGTACATTCATGTGGAAAGTGCTGTACATTCGTTCCCCAGGACTGCCCTAACAAATGACCACAAACTGGGTGGCTCCAAATGACAGGACTCTATCTCCTCACAGTCTTGGAGAACAGAAGCCCCAAATCAGTGTATCTGCAGGCCAGACTCCTGTATATACAGGCCCGTGTATCTCCTGGCCTCTTCTTGCTTCTGATGGCTCCTGACAACCCTAGGTGGTCCCTGGCTTACAGATGCGTCGCTCCAGTCTCTGCCTCTGTCATCCTATGGCCTTCTCCTTTCTGTATCTGTGTCCCTGTGTGTCCTTCGTCTCTCTTTTATAAGGACACCAGTCGTATCGGATTTGGGGTCCACTCCAATCCAGTATGACCTCATCTTGACTGTGATTACATCTGCAAAAACCCTATTTTTAAGTAAGGTCGCACTCACAGGTTCTGGATAGACATGAACTTGGGGGACAGTATTCAAACCAGCACAGCTGGTAATCTAAGGAGAGGGCTGAGGGACCAGTCACTTTTTGGCTAACGGTTGTCACTCCCTTGACCCAATGAAATCTGCACCACGTACATTTTCATGCGGGCTTTGTTGCGTTTTCTACACCAAAACCAAGCACCAGGAAGGACCACCTGAGCAGGCTGTGCTGTTGTGTACTAAGTCGCTTCAGTCATGTCCAACTGTTTGTGACCCTATGGACTGTATAGCCCGCCGGGCTCCTTTGTCTGTGAGCAAGAATGAAGAAGGGTGCTCTTGTGCT
This sequence comes from Antilocapra americana, assembly GCA_007570785.1. Lineage (NCBI taxonomy): Eukaryota > Metazoa > Chordata > Mammalia > Artiodactyla > Antilocapridae > Antilocapra > Antilocapra americana. The sequence continues at coordinate 7,382,798 of ML663006.1, forward strand.
GCACTTAGTGCCCTCTAGTGGTGATGAAGTGAAGTGAAAGTCGCTCAGTCCTGTTGGACTCTGCGACCCATGGACGAGAAAGTCCATGGACTTCTCCAGGCCAGAATACTGGAGTGGGTAGCCTTTCCCTTCTCCAGAGGATCTTCCCAACCCAGTGATAGAACCCAGGTCTCCCGATTGCAGGCATATTCTTTACCAGCTGAGTCACAAGGGAAGCCCAAGAATACTGGAGTGGGTTGCCTATCCCTTCTCCAGTGGATCTTCCCGACCCAGGAATCTAACCGGGGTTTCCTGCATTGCAGGTGGATTCTTTACCAACTGAGCTATCAGAAAAGCCTAGTGGTGATGTGTGGAATCAAATGCATGCAGGATCTGCTGTCCTTTTGAACCATCTGGTTCACTGATTAGAAGGGAAGACATTTACATTTTTTCCTAGTAAGAGAGTCTGATTTGCACTGTTCTATCTCTGTGGTTACACAGTTCTTGTAGAAACTACTGTGGAAAAATCTCCAGCTTGGGCTGGAACCCCAGAACAGAGAGAAGGCCTCACAAGAACACCCGTCAGCATTAGTCCCACCTGAGTTCCCCAGGCCTGGACCACAGCATAGAAGTTGGGGGCCAGACAGATCTCAGGCCACAACTTAGGCTCCTGGTGGATCCCCTGTGTAACATGGGCAGTAAAAGTCTCACAAATGGTAAAAGTTCTCCCCACAATGCTCCCTCTCTTATTCTTTTTAAATGGCTTTATTGAGATATAGTTCGTATTCTACACAGTTCACCCATTTAAAGTAGAATTCAGACGGGGTTTTTTTTTTTTAGCATATTCATATTCAGAGTTGTGCAATGATTACTGCAATTTTAGAATATTTTCATCACCTCAGAAGAAACCCTAGCCTCTTAAGCTCTCTCCTCTCTATCCCTCCAACTACCTCAACCCCTGGCAACCAGTAATCTACCTAATTTACTGATGGTTGAATTTCATAGGCATGGACTCATATAATATGTGGCCTTCTGTGACTGGCTTCTTTCACTTAGCATCATTTTTTTTCCAGGTTCATCCATGTTGTGGCATTTATCAGTGCCTCTCTTTTTATGGCTAAAAAATATTCCATTGTGTGGACATACCACATTTTGTTTATCTACTCTTCCTACTGATGGGTCAAAGGTTCTTCGGTTTAAAAAAAAAAGGTCCAATGCTGATGCTCAGTCTCCCCCACCCGCAAAGCAGTCCTCATGATTGCTGCTGCCTGGCCACCTCTTATTTGTGGCCAAGGTCTCCTTACTCAGGCAGGGGGCTCAGCAGTGTCAGGAAGGACTTTCAGAGGAGAAAGTTCTGGGTTGAAGTCATACCATGTGACAGTGATGATGGAGGGGGGATCTCTTTGTGAGCCCTTCGGCCTGCATTCCAGGTATTCTGCACTGTGGGCCCAGGCGCCCTCCTCCCCCACAGGCCAGCCCTTCTCCCACATGGCTCACATTAGCCAGGAAAGGCCCTGAGGTGCTCGAGTGTGGTCCATACAGCAGGCAGGCACGAGTGAATCCTTAGCCAGTGCGAACTCCACCAGGGCCTCAGCAGTTCACCCTGACATCCCTTGCCAGGATCCAGATGCTGTCTCAGGCCACCTGTGCCTTTGCACTGTAACCTGGCCTTCTCTCCACAGGTTTGCCAAGTACTACAGCAACCCAAACGGCGCTGAGTGCCGCACGCTCATCAAAGCCTATGGCATCCGCTTTGACATCATCGTGTTTGGAAAGGTAGCCTGGCCAGCAGCTCCCCCTGTTCAGAGCCCACTGGTCTTGTTCTGGGTTGGCCAGGGGACAGAGGGCCCACTCTCTACCCCCATCACAACTTTTTCTTTTTCTCCTATCACTCACAGGCTGGGAAATTTGACATCATCCCCACCATGATCAACATTGGCTCCGGCTTGGCGCTCTTAGGGGTGGTGAGTGGCTCATTTAGACTAGCCAGTTACTCATCCCCACCCCCCTCCCTGCCCCGGGGTTGCCGCCCTCCCAGCAGTGGCTAGCACAGCACGTTGAGACCCTCCACTACCACACCCTGGTTCTTCCCCTCGACCCCAGTCTTGTTTCTAGACTCAGCCCTCCAGGCTTGTTTCCCTTTCCCCATCCTGCTGCCTCTACCTGCCTTTCTCTAAGACCATGACCCTTGGGGCCTAATCGTTTCCCCCAAGAGATGGGGGAGCCTTTCCTTTCCTTGGAGGATCCCAGGCATCAGAGGAAGGGGCACGCACAGAAAAGCAGAGACCACAGCAACTTGGCTCATTCTTTCTCGCCCTGTGCTACATTCAGGCGACAGTGCTGTGTGACGTCATAGTCCTCTACTGCATGAAGAAGAGATATTACTATCGTGAGAAGAAATATAAATACGTGGAAGATTATGAGCAGGTAGGCCACCTCCTGAACTCCCAGCAGGCAGGAAGGCCCAAGCGCCTGACCTCACCTGCCTCTTGCACCAGTGGTGAGAACCCAGTACATTTAGGTGTGTGGTCCACCCAGGCAGTCACACACCACTCTCGTCATCCACTCCATCTCTGGACCATCTGTACTAACATTTGTTTCATACTCTTCTTGAGATGGACTCACCCTTTAAAATCTAGCCTCAGTTTAAACAGTGACGTCTCAGGCTAGTTCAGCTGGTAACTTCCCTGGTAGCTCAGCTGGTAAAGAATCCACCTGCAATGCGGGAGGCCTGGGTTCGATCCCTAGGTTGGGAAGATCCCCTGGAGGAGGGCATGGCAACCCACTCCAATATTCTTGCCTGGAGAATCCCCATGGACAGAGGAGCCTGGCAGGCTACAGTTCATGGGGTTGCAAAGAGTCAACTGAGCGACTAAGCACAGGTTAGTTATGAGAATGTAGCATGACGAAATCTGTGTCCACACTCTACTTAAATTTGACTTGTAGAGCAAAAAAGGTAGGGTACCTCTAGAATCTGAGTACTTTCAGTTGTGAAGGGTCATCCAGATGTCCTTGGGGAATGTGCCCGACCCTCCCTTGCCCCAGATGGTCCAGGCTTACCTGTAGGCAGCAACTGGTGGGTGCACACATATCCATAAGCACATCAACTGGTGACAGGCATGTTGTTCTTTGCAGGGTCTTGGCAATCAGATGGACCAATGATGCCCACCCCCTGACCTGGGCTCTCCACAGCCCTCATCAGAGCACAGCAAGGAAGGAGAAAAGGCTGCCACATCACCCCAGAGAAAATTCCAGATTCTGAGTCAAGTCTCCACAAGTACTGCAGGGTTGCCCAGCGGCTCTGGGTAGGGTTTGTATAGTAAACCATTCTGCACAGTGGCAGCTGGATCACCTCTGCTGCTCCTTCAATCTAGCATCACTGGAGTGAGCTCTGGCCCGAGGCCAGTGACGCGGCTATGGCTGCAGGGCTGGGGGCCTTCTCTGGGGCTGGCTTTCCTCAGAATCCTCCATCTCCAGCCCCCGGGAGACCACGCCAATCCTCCAAGGCCCGGCAGCTCCATTCAAGCGGTCTATGAGGAAGGTAGGACACCCGGGTGTGGTCGTAGCTCTTTAGCACTCTGGGCCACTGTTCCTCTTCCCCCAACTGAGGCATCAACCCACACTTATGAGGCGGAGCCAGTGTTTTTTCCTTTGTGAAGAGCTACATTGAGAGGACCAAACATTAAAACAAATGACTTTCTTAATCTCTGTGCGGTTTCCCAGCATGGGCTAGAACTTTCCTTCCTTCCCTTTTATTTCAGCCAGTAAATCCACCCGTTACCCCAGCTCCCTGTGTTCAGAAAGGTTCCTGAAACAAGTCCATTGCTGGAGCTTAGTTTTTTTTTTTTCCTCTCTACTTTAACCCTCTCTTAAAAGCCTAAGATGTCTGGTTCTTCATTAGCTCATGTTCCTATGGAGTTTATAAGATTTTTTTTTCCTGTGGTGTCTTACCTGTGCTTACATTTTACATAAAGGTGTGGGTGTATACTACAGGGAACAGAGTTTTAGGGGACACAAAGTTGGCTTATCCTCCCTCCCCATTTGCTTTCCAGAAGCCTAGAACCAAAAGCAGCACCAGCTCCATCTACCTTGCCACCGATTTGAAATGTTAATGAAGCTATTTCTGGCCTGGCCTTCTCACCAGCTTCTTTCTGCATCAGGTGTTCAGCGTCTCCCTAAAGGAAGCAGCCCGCCCCTCCACCTTGTCAGGAATTCATTTCCAACTGTTAAAGGGAACATTTATTTTAGAAGTGCTCTGCTTCTGTGGGGTAAATGACAACCTGGGCTTTTCTTGCTTTGAGAGGGAAAAAAAAAAAGTTTACCAACCCCTTTGAAAAAGTCCTGGTTTAAGCTACCTTCTCCCCCCAGCCATGGGACAGTGTGTATCTTGGTTCCCTGACCAGGGATCAGAATCATGCCCCCTGCATTGAAAGGCAGATAACCACTGGACCACCAGGGAAGTCCCTTGAGCTACTGTTTTGAAAAATGCCTGCTTGAACACACAGGTCGTCCCATGGAGCTGAATTGTTTAGGAAAAGTTTATTCTCTTGCAGGCTAAGGAGTCATGGTTTTTAGAGTGAGGGAGACTTCTTATAACCCCCCATAAGAAGATGGGGTGAGGGCTGGGGGTGGCACTGATCTTGAACTCGCCAGAATTGCCTTGCATTCTGCTAACAGCCCCGCTTGTTGGCACTCCTTGGCGCTGCCTCTGAAATAGAGCTTTTTCAGCCTTGCATCCATGGATGACCTTCCAGGAGATTCTGAAACCCCTAAAACTCTGCAAAGAGAGGCACCGGTGGGCATTTCTTCTCGCTTTCATCAAATTCTCTGTGGGGGGAGGGGAGTCTTTAAATAGCAACATCTGCTCTTGACTCGAAGGCCAGTATTTCAGGGCTGTTATTTCTGCAGTAATGGAACATGAGTCTTTCAGATTTCATCCACTGTCCCCTGATAACAGAGAACTGAAGTTCAAAGCCAGTAACGCAGCACCGTGGGCTGGATTCACATTTGAAGTGCTGGGAACCCTCAGCCCACAGTCTAGAGAAAACAGCAGTTCTAAAACAGTCTCCAGACGTCATGAAAACTGGCAACCATCAAGGCTCTGCAGAATATTGAATTAGTTGATAAATTCAGAGCCTTTTCTGAGCCTCAGTTTACAGATGATGATCCGTAAAATGCTCAATAACCACCTTATGGGGTGAAGTGTCACGTAGTATGACTGCCCACAGGATATATTCAGTGTGTGATTAAAACTGCTCCCATAGCGGCTCGCCTGTTTGGTCTCCAACAGAGGAATCTTTCTGGCAGTGAGCTGCCCTACAGAGGAGTGCGTTGCAAACTTCAACATCAAGTGAGTCACCTGGGGATCTTGTTTAAATGGGGCCTGGGAATCTGAATTTCTAAGCCACTCCCAGGTGACGCTGATACTGCTGACGTGGGGACTAGCCTCTTAGTAGGGAGGTACTCTCGTGCTCAGTCGTGTCTGACTCTTTATGACCCCATGGACTGTAGCCCACCAGGCTCCTCTGTCCATGCCATTTTCCAGGCAAGAATATTGGAGCAGGTTGTCATTTCCTACTCCAGAGGATCTTCTGGATTCAGGGATAGAATCCTCATCTTCTGCATCTCTGCATTGGCAGGTGGATTCTTTACCACTGCGCCACCTAGGACAACCCAGGGAGGTACTGCTGCTGCTGCTGCTAAGTCGCTTCACTCTGTGCGACCTCATAGACAGCAGCCCGCCAGGCGCCCCCGTCCCTGGGATTCTCCAGGCGAGAACACTGGAGTGGGTTGCCATTTCCTTCTCCAGTGCATGACAGTGAAAAGTGACAGTGAAGTCACTCAGTCGTGTCCGACTCTTAGCGACCCCATGGATTGCAGCTTACCAGGCTCCTCTGTCCATGGGATTTTCCAGGCAAGAGTGCTGGAGTGGGATGCCATTGCCTTCTCCAAAGGGAGGTACTAGGACATGCTTAAATTAGGGATTTGCTGAGTACATCAGCCCTGACTTGGGCATTCAAGTTTGCTGTCAGCCTAAGGAAGGAAAACAGACATGAGGACAGATGACCTCAAGATCACTGACAATTAAACAACCAAAAAAAAAAAAATCCCAAAGAGGCCCAGACTTTGCACCATTTTGCTGTTTATTTCAAGTTTACAGAGAAGCTTAAACATTTGTGGAAAAACACTGAAGGCTTAATTTTCTCTTAAGGTTCATGTACTTTTCAGTGATAAATACACAGTATTCAACTTTGTACACCTGATAAAAGGAAAATGCATAGTAGAAAGGATCAGGAATAAAACAGAAGCATCGGGCATGAAATCAACCACAGAATAGAAAAGTCAGTAGTCCCATGAAACTCGGCCCATAAAGCTGGAGAGAAGATTGAAATCAATGACCTTGAAACCTTCCCTAGCACCTTGGAAGCGAGTGGAGGTCTTGGTTCTTCCCCTTGGTGACATGAAGCTCCCCTTTGGAAGATGGGTGAGAGCGACAGGTGGAGCCTATTTGTCTAAATTGCACAGTCTTCACCCCGTCCTGAAAGGCTTGGAGGACGAGAGCCCCAGCTTACGAGAAAGGCCAGACCAGCGGGTAGATGGCCTCTCTGGCCCCAAGTGCCAGCAAGGGGCTAGATAAGGCTTTATGGGAGCCACTGGCCAGGCTGTAGAACAGATGGGGAAGTGGAACAGGGTGGAAGGAAGATGGGTAGAGAACATGTGCCTCTTCAAGGCCACAGGTGCAGGCCACCACTTGCTGAAAAATTGGTCCCACAGATGAGCCAGTAATGGAAGAGAAGGATAGGCGTCCTTTTTGCTTACCTAGAAAAGCTGCTCATAACAGCTTCTGCCCTTTCCTGACAGAGTTGGCTTTGAGAAAAAAAAATCAGTGTTTGTGCTCTAAGAGTGGAGACAAACCCCAAGAGTCTGCACTCCAAGTAGCTCTAATGCTTTCTGTTATAGCCCTCTCTGCTCATCCCTTTCTCAGTGGGGTGGTTCTTTTCCACAGCTTTCTTTGGTGTTTTTTAGTGTAAAAAAAAAAAAAAACAGTAATGAACATGGGCCTCCCCCAACCCACCTGCCTGAACAGTTCAGTGCTGCCTGATCGCTGGCTTTCCACATGTGAAATCCTCGATGGAGAGTTTCATGGTGGGAGAAATGGCATCGCCCGATGCAGTTGTTTAAACACAGGAGGAGTTCTGCAGAGGCACTGCATGCTACCAGCCCCCGCCCCTCCGGGCGAGCCCCCCACTACCAGGTCAGAGTCCACATGGACTAAGACGAAGAGCCAGCTGACTTGAACCATTGCAAGGTGCTTATTGCAAACTAACCAGACCCATTTGTTCCCAGGAAGGGTGGAGCCTATAGATTTAAACAAGCACAGGAGGAAGAAGAAGGACTAGATTACAGGAAGAAAGAAAGCAGGCCAGAGGACCGTCCATCAGATGGGTGTCCTTGGCTCTTGGAAACCAGCCTTCTCTAACTCTGTACTGCCTATAAGGTAGAAAGAAGAGTCTGGCTAAAGGACAGTCAAGAGCTTGCGAAGATCTGCGGAAGCCCTGTGAAGACACAAGACCTGCTGCTCTGCCTCTGCAGAAAGGGCCCCTTTCAACACGGATAAGCCAGAAGCTACAGGAGAGCTCATCCTTCTGATCCCGATTACTGACACTGTTTTCCCCAAGGCAGATTCCACAAAGCACTGGGAATCCCCCAGGCCAAGTCCTTTCAATCTTCCTCCCTCTTGAACTTCAGTTACCCACATAGGACTCTGGAAGAAGTCACACTTGAACTGCAACCAAACTTCCCAATGTTGGTTGAAAGTCAAAAACAAACTTCTTTCTTTCTTTCTGGACTGCTGGCTACAAAAGGGGACTTCCTGTGCCAAGCCCTGGTTGCCTTGAACCCGAAGACTGCTCTAGGTTTCAAGAATCTTCTCTAAAAGGGTGCCCAACAGTTATTGTTTAGATCCTAACAGAGCTTTGCCAGTAAGGATGATCATTTATGTCTCAGCTAATTGAAAGTACTTCCTAACTAGCCCTCCAGAAACTGGATAACTGTTTCACTGACTACAACAATCAGCTAGTGCTGAAGAAGAAAACAGAATCTTAGCAGCCTCTAGAATACACAGGTTATAAGCAAGCTGAGCTGCTAGTATACAGGATAGACGTCGTTGGCACTAACTCTGATCACACACCTGAAGCCGTGGGATAGCTCCTGGAAGCTCAAAATGATTTCTGAACTGCTCAAGAGTTCAGACTAGTTAGAGAATTGAAAGTATTTGTTATTGTTGTTTACCCTTAAGCCATGTAATGTACATGGAAATGTAGGATTTGATTTCACCCTGAAGTTTCTGTAATTTAACAAGAGATTTACTAGTGCTCCTTCAACTACTTAAGAAAAGTTTCAGCTCTGAGCGGCTGTCATAAACACAGTCGTTCAGTCCTTGAGGGGAGACATCCCACCATAACCACTGAATGCCCTTCTGGCAATGGAAAATCTGCCCCCCCAACCCCCAAGCTCTTACATATCAAGCCCTTTCCGTTTTCCTGATTACAGCTCTACTCATTAAAAAAATGTATAGTCCTTCTTAGGAATAAGTTGCATCACATCAGGCTGCAGCTACTGAGGGCTAGCCCTGTCCTGACTCCATGAATCCACATTCTAGAAGGTGCCATGGTTTGGAGTTTTGCACGAAGTCACACCTGCTCTTCCTCTCCCTTTCAAATGCAGCCAAGTATGGCCTTGGACCACATCATCAGAGTTTCCTGCCAGTTCTTCAAACCTCGCACACATTCACTTGGTATCTTTTGACACCATTCTGAGTTCACAAGGAAGGATTTTTGGCATAAAAACGTCTTAAAAAGCAATTGTCCCCCCAGTGCATGTGGCTTTGGGTCTGCAACTCCTCACACCCACCCATTCAGCCAGCCAGCGGCCAAAGTCGATGTCATGGAGTTGTCTTTTTTTTTTTTTTTGTCCCCTTTAAAACAAGAAAGAAATGAAAGAAACTAAAAACAAAACAACCAGAGATGACAGTCAAAGCTCTACACACGTGCTCGGTTTCCTGTAGGACATGCTGCTATGGAAACACAGGGCGCCACCAGCGGAGGTGAGACGTGCATGCACAGTCGCGGTGCAGCTCCTACTCCATCATCTCGTCCAGCCGCGCAGGATGAGTGTGCTCTAAGGAGCCGGGGCCTGGGACCCCCCAACTCTCCACGCCAGGACCGCCTTTCATGAGAGCACTTCCTCCTCCCCTACGGGGGCCGGGTCGGGACCCTGGAGGCTGTCTTCGCTGCCTTGCTTCCTGCTCACCGAACAAAAAACCCACATTAAATCTTGGGGCGATGTGGGCAAGGCCCTGAACCAGTGTCTCTGGTGGTCCTGCACTGCCTGGACTGTTATTTACTTCTGCTTTTAGAGTCTCTCCCTCTTTTTTCTTGCTTATGTGAAAGTTTCAAAGGAGACTTTGCATCCCTTTGGTACATGGAAAACCAGTATCATGTGCCAAAAATAGAAAGAAATATAAACTATAAACATAGATGTGAACCTATGGGCTTGATACCTAAAACCATGGCACAGAGCACAGGTCATATGGGCTCCACACTGGGGCCTGTTCACAGAGAATTTAGGCATCTTCGCTTCCCCTGCTTAAGGCTCTAAGCTCTTGCAGGGCAGGAACCATGACTGTCTTCAGTCTCCAGGTGTGTTTCGTGGGGGCCATGAGCAGAACCACCCGACTTGGCCTGGCACATAGCCAGCCTTCAGGACATGGTTGTCAACAGTAATGTGCTGAGCACATAGGCCCAACGGATGCCTCTGATGGAGAGAAGGGCCCTCATCAAGGTGATGTGTGACCAGAGCAGAAGAGACTAGGTTGGTGGGAAGTGTCCCCATGTCCCCAAGAGGCCATATCCTGAAGTGCCCCAGCTAGAGCTGCCTGGGGTGACAGACGTGGGCCGCATGATGGGAAATGTCAGGGAAAGTCCCTAAGGAGAAGTCCAAACCCTTTACCAACATTAAGCAAGGAATGCCCGTCCTAAGGAGAGCCACTGGGCTTGCCACACAGAACTGGTATCTATCGTGTGCATTTGGCCAGAAGGAGAACTGCCCTATGCATGAGGCAAGGGTATGATGTCCGTACATTCCTAGGAACTCCTCTTTGTTTAAAAATCACACACATTGGCTATTATGTTTCTGCCAAAGAATAGAGGGTCAAGTCTCTGGAGAGGAGAGATGTAACTGGATACCCAGTGAGGCCCAACAGCTGTCTGCTCATACCGGCTGGTCTCACTGCTGACAGGCCATGGGCCCAAGGCCTCCAAAGACTGCCTAAGCCTGAAGAGCTCCACAGTGCTAGACCACTGGACAAGCAAAAGCATCCACCCCTGGGCTAAGGGCAAGGGCAGGTAATCCCCAGGTGCTTATGGGACAGAGATGAGGGAAGAGAGAGGCAGTAAGGTCTTTTGGGCCAGTCTGTCTTTGGTGTCCTACAACTTTGATCTCATTAAAAACAGAAGATGAAATAAATAGACTTGCACAAAAAGGGAGGCAAACCGTAAAGCAGGTTGAGAAGAGAAGGACCAAGTACAGGCCAGCCTGTTAGGCTTCAACCTGTGACCCTGTAAGGCTCACACTGTAAGTGGGGCCGCCTCATCACGCGGCTGTAGAGACACCTGAGAACACTGGCAGGGACGGAGGCAGCCTTCACAGGCTGTCCAGATCGGTTCTGAGGGCTAACTGCTGTTTTCCCTGCTCCGGAAGAGCATCAATGATCCCCAGATGGTCTTCCTACGTTACTGTATAAGCACCTGGCTCCTATGGTGGCCAAGAAATTTCGTCTCATAAGCCAACTCCTAACAAACAAATGCTGCTTGCACAGGCATCGTTCAGGGCAGCATTATTCATGCGTGACAGTCCCCAAAGTAGAACGTGTATTCATCACCAAATGGATGGAGAAACAAAGTGTGGGTATATCCATACCATGGAATATGATCGAGCCATAAAAAGGAACGAAGTTCTGATACATGCTGCTCCACAGATGAACCTCCGAAACATTAAGCTGAGTAAAAGAAGCCAGACACAAAGGCGGCATACTGTATGATTCCAGACTATGTAAATCTCTAGACACTGCAAGTAGCCTCATGGTGGCTGGGGAATGGGGGAGTTGGGTGGTGAGAGAAGAGGGTACAGAGTCTCTTCTTGAGAATGAAAATATTCTAAAACTGACTGTAGTGATGGTTACACAACTCAGCAAATATATTAAACTCTATTGAGTTATATACTCTAAATGGGTGAAGTATATGGTATGTGACTTGTAGCTCAACACAGCAGCTTTTAAGACTTAGAAATGACTGCCTGAAGCTCCCAACTGAGAATGAGGTGGTGAGCTGGGCTCGGTGGGCAGAGTCCCAGGACTGCTACGCTGTCACAGGCATGGGGTAGGGAATGATCATCCTGTCATCTCAGGCTTGCGGGGACAGAAATGCTCCTCTGTCCTGGGAGGTGCTGGGATGGCTAAGCTGGGCATGTGTTTGGGAGAGGATGGCAGACTCAGGGGAATAGGTCCAGATTCTCCTCGGAACCAGGGGCGCTTTCACACTCATTTGCAACAGGATGGAAGGGGACTTATTTTCTATGTCTTAACCTATCAGAGAAGAAGGGGCAGATGCTGGAGAGCCCCAGCAGGGGAGCCCCCAAGCACAGCATGCCTGCTCTAGGCTCTGACCACCAGCCCAGATCAGGGGCGGCCTTGGCCCGTGACATAGCTTCAAGGCCGCTGACGTGCACCGAGCCTAGATGGGTGCCAGACTAGGTCTAAGACCGGGTGAGTTCACAGGCATTCCGGGTGGAGCGCCATGCACCCGCAGCCCCAGCCCACATGCACGACCCGCCGCCGGGTCCAAGCCCCTGGATGCCCCGATTTCCTCCTGGGTCTGGAGGCCCCCGGCTGGAAGGAAGGTCCGCCTGGGTGCAGATGCCCCGTGCTCTGCAGCTGCCCCCGCCCCCAGGCCCCGGCAGAGGCGAAGGCACAGGCAGGCAGGCGTTACCTTGGGCTCAGAGAGGGGCTCACACTCCCTGGTTGGTTTTTTGCTGGAATCGCCAGAGGGGAGGGAAAAGGGAAGTGAGAAGGGACACTTGGCACCCATGGCATGCCTGTCCCCCAACCCCCAGAGACACTCAGACCCTGAACACCAGCTTCACGGAGCTGTTGCCAGGGTGGTCAAGAGCAGGACACCCCCCACAACTGTGAGATATTGGGGGGGGGTGGTCCCATGAGTGAGACTAGCCTTGCTTACTCATCATGGGGCCACAATCCCACCAACAAGCATGCATGCTCTGGGGTCTAATAGCCTGATATCAACCATTCTCCCACCCCTGTTAAAATGCATGTACCCCCGGAGAAAGGTAAAAGTTCCCTGTGGATTAGCTGTCAGTCTAGGGTGGGGCAAAAACCAAAGCCAGCAGCTTTGCTCTGACTGCCCGAGAGCCCAGCAGGGCTGATCTGAGTCTAGACACCGCTGCTGAGAGAATGGGCCCAGAGATGGTGGGGCAGGGTGACCTCCTGCTCCCCACCCCGGGGACACTCACCTGAGCAGGTTTCCAGGTGCTGACAAAGAACGTTCCTCCCGCCGGCTGCCCTCAAACGGGTTCCCGAAGGAGCGTTTTCTTATCATGGTCTTCACCAGGATCTGGAAAGGAGTGGAGGAGGCTCGGCCACCTGGGGGTGGGGGGACTCCGGGCAACAGCCTCCTTCGTGCGATAGCACGAGTCTCCCATCTTCTTCCCTTCCTCTCCCCTCATTCCCACCCCCTGCACACACACCCTGCCCCTTGCTAGTTCCCAGGCCTGATTGCTGATGGCGAGCCTTTGAGACACCCATCCAGGATACAGGAGCCAAAGCCATCACCAAGTCTCACTGGCCCACAGCCAGAATCTTCCACGGCTCCCTGGTTGTCAACAAGATAAGGTCTAAACTTCTCAGTCTGACATCTAGAGCCTGTCACAGTCTAGTCTCGGCCCACCCAATTGCAGGAGAGCTGGCCTGCACTGTTTGTCCAGTGTCCGTGGTACCATCTGTCTCACCTGAGCCATCACTGGACATGCCCTCTTGGCCCATGGCGAGGCTTTTACTGTCGGTGAAAGCCGTCTATAACCACCCCAACAAGCAACCAGTTACTGCTTCTCAGGTATAATCTGAGAGGAGGGGATCACTGCACTTTTAATTTAAATGTAATTCACACAGCTTAAAATTTACCACTTTAAAGTGTACAGTTCAATGGTTTTTAGTATATTCATATCACCACTATCTAATTTCAGAACATTTACATCACCGCCAAGAGAAACCCAGTACCCATTAGCAGCCACCCCCATTCCACCTCCCCAGTTCCTGGCAACCACCAATCCACTTTCTGTCTCTATGGGTTTGTCTTTTCTCATTTCGTATAAATGGAATCATTCAGTATGCAGCCTTTGAGGTCTGGGTTCTTTCACTCAGCAAGCATGTTTTCAAGGTCCCCCATGTTGCATTGCTTTATCCCTTTTTATGGCCTGGTAATAATCCTTTGTGTGGATACACAATATTAAGCTTATTTGTTCATCCATTCATTGGTGGATATTTGGACCGTTTTTGCTTTGGGGCTATTGTGACTAACGCTACTATGTACATCTGTGTACAAGAGTTTGTGTGGACGTACTTTCCACACAAAATGTTTTCATTTCTCTTGGGTGTGCACCTAGGAGTGGAATTCTTAGATCATCCAGTAACTCATCTGCATTACACGTCAGCTGTGTAACATTTTAAGGAGTTGCCCGACTGTCTTCTACAGTGGCTGCACCATTCTACAGTCCCAGTAGCAACACAAAAGAGTACCAGTTCCTCAGGGGGGCTGCATTTTTGTTGAGGATGAGAAACTTTGGTCCCAGTCTAAGAAGCTGAGGAGACATCCCAGGATACGGAGGGTGGCCCGTCCACAGGTTGCTGTGATGTGAGGGCAAGAGAGGTCAGAGGTCCTGAAAGCCCTTCTAAGCCTGGTGCTGGGAGCTGGCCTGTCCAAGGCCATGAGATGGAACTCTTTGGTGTCCCCTACCCCGCCCACCAGGAGACAGACAGGGTCCGCAGCTTGGTTGGTAAACACCTGCCAGAGGAGGGGATCTTTGGGGAAAGGGTTAATATCCCTCCATCACGTCCCTCAGCAACTGTTCAGCTTCCCTCCTCTGCCTCCCAGTCTGCCCCTCAGCCCATCCTTTCTTTTTAAAAAAAAAAAAAAAAGTTAATTTGGCTGCATCAGAGCTTTAGTTGCAGCTCGAAGGGGTCTTCACTGCATCATGTGGGATCATTTGTTGCAGTGCACAGACTCTAGCTGAGGCACCTGGGCTCCAGAGCTCGTGGGCTCAGTAGTTGGAGTGCAAGGGCTTAGCTGCAGAAGCATGTGGGATCTTAGTTCCCTGACCAAGGACTGCAAGGCAGATTCTTAAGCAATGGACCATGAGGGAAGTCTCTTGCCTTATCCTTTCTGAAACCCATATCTGATTTCCTCATGCCCTGACTTGGTATCTCTCACCCATATGAGTTTGGAACTTAACTTGTTATGGGCCACAGAGCCATGGAAGGTTCATGGTGATGCTTTTGGCTGCTATAGTTCATGAAGGAATTTTCAAGGAAGTGGTCTCAATACTTGTAAGGCTCTAGCCTCCCTTCCAAATAAAGTATGATGTATCTTCAAGCTGTTTCATATACTAAGCCTCTGGACTTTTTAAAAAAGATTTTCATACTGAAAGAGTAGGAGGAAGTGTTTTAAAAAACCACTGACTTACCAGAAGGTGGAAACAACCAAATGTCCATCAACTGATGAATAGAAAAATATGCTCTATCCCTAAAATGAAACACTATTCAGCCCTAAAAAGGAATGACTGGGTACAATGTGGATGAATCTTGAAAACATTAGGTTGATTGAAAGAAACCAGACACAAAACACCACTTACTGTATGATTCCATTTATATGAAATGTCCAGAATAGGCAAATCTATAGAAACAGGAAATGGACTAGTAGATGCCAGGGTTTGGGGGTGGTTAGGGACGGAAGACTGAGTGACTGTCAATAGGTATGGGGTTTCTTTGGGGGATGATGGAAATGTTTCAGAACTAGAGATGTGATGGTTGCACAGTACTGTAAATGTATTAAATGCCACTGTATTGTTCACCTCAAAATGGCTAATTTTATATTACACTAATTCGACCTCAATTTAAAGAAAGAAAAGAAAAATGCTGAGATAGAGAACAAAGGCCGTGCCCCTTGACAAGCACGCATGGTGCCCCCCTTGCCAAGGCCTGAGCTCTGTGGTTCCTGAAACCTGTTTTGCTCCCCCAGTGAGCCTGGCCAGCCCTCAGGACCCAACAGAAGGGGCTCCTACCCTGCAAAGCCTCCCACTCCCACTCCTCTCCCGCTGGCCTGTCACTGTGTGGACACTCAGTGTGTGATGGCACCAGAAGGTGATTCTTTCTTTCCAAGTTCATCTTTCTTATGAAGCTAAGAGCTCTATGAGGGCTGGCACTGTCCTGTGCTCATCTCGGTGACCTCATGCCTGGCACACACAGCTGAAGCCCCCATAGCCTCCTTGTCCCCCACAATTCAGTCTCCACGTGGGACCTTCCCAAGGCCAACACTGATAATGCCACTCCCCTGAATCATATCCTGCAGATGCTTCCCACACTTCCGGGACCAAGATTTAAATTTCTGCTGTGGCCTCAGGACTTTGTGCTCTGACCCCACCGCCTGTCCAGCCTCATGCCACCCTCCCTCCACCTCCTTTGCCCTGTTTCAGCTGCCCTGACTTCCTTAAGGTTCCTCATGGACCTACCTGCCTCCCAGCAGAGGGTCACTGCATTTGCTGCTCCCTTTTCAGGAACATCCCATCCTTTACCCTCTCGGCCTGAACACCCTGCCATCTTCTCAGCACACGCCTTCCAGGAGGCTTTCTCCAACCCATCACCTGGGCTGCAACCCCCCTATGAGGTTCCCCTCGCAGCCCCTCTGTTACTTGTACATTTACTTGTTGGTTCTTTGCCTAACATCTGCAGGCTCCATGTCGGTTTTATTCACCTCTGTATTTCCTGCTCCCAACACAGGCCTGAGACACCACTCAGTGTTCAAGAAGTATTTCCTGAATAATCAATACCTATTTCAGACCTCTAGGACCAGACACATTCTCCCAAGAATATTCACAACCAGGAACGGACTAACCCATGGCAGGCTCTGGGAGCCCAACATCAGCTGCCTTTCCCACCACAGGCTTAGGACATGGGTGCCGTGGGCGGATGAGAAGGAGGAGGTGGGTGTGGGTGAGTAATCAACAGTGAAGATCATGCAGAGGCCCCTGGTGGGGGAGGAGGAGGAAGATGTGACTAGATCCCCCAGGGCTCAGGTTCTAGAGGGAGAGAGAAAGTGTGTGGGGAAGCAGAGGGCGAGGTGCAAAGCTGGGAGCGAAGGAGCCAGCACTGGGGCTCCTAAGGTCACTCGAGGCTGGACGCAGTATCTGGTCCCCCGCACAGAGCCCAGGGCCCTGCCTGCTGGGGCTGGTGCTGACTGAACACACCCAGGACTTCTGAGGTGGCCACGGTGAGGCAGCCCACTGGATTCCTCCCCTAGGACTGCTGCCCAACCCCCAGCCCTCTGAGGGTCTCCCTCCTGGAGTCAGACACCCTCTGGGCACAGCCTTGGCAAGTGGATGATTCTCTGAGTCTCCAAGGTGAGGCCTGAAGACTCTAATTCTAGTTCCATCTTCCTGGATCAGGACCCAAATTTAAGGCCATAAAAGGGGGTCCAGTAGCCCCTGAGCAAATACCCCCTCCAGGAGCTGGGAAGAGTCGCCCCGGCAGTTGCCCACACTGCAGAGATGGGACGAGCTAAGCTGTCTGCTCTGGGGACAGGAGACCCAGTCAGGGGATAGTCCCTCTTAAGAGACCTTGGCTCCAGCTCCCCCCAGGCCCACCCTGGTCCTTCTAAAGCTCCTCCTTCTCCCCTGGACACGCTCTGAAAGCAGGAATTCCACAAGGGGCAGGACAATCCTTAGAGAGGGGCTACCCTGTCTAAGTAACCTGGGACCCGGCTGCAGAGAGAACTCAAGCCAGAAGACGCAGGGGCCACCTGGCCTGCAGTGTGACCAAGGCCCAGGGGCTGTGAGCTGTGGGTGAGGGGCAGACCCGGCCAATCCCTGACTCTCAGGCCCAACACCTGCTTCTCAGTTGCCCGCCCATGTCCTGGTTCTTCCTTGCCAGGCCGCCTGTGGCTCTCTGGCCCTGCTCTTGAGCAGCGGTTCAGCCTGCCTTACCACAGTTGCCAGGCTGGGAATGTGTTTGACCGAATTCTCGACCTCCTCTTCGGTCACCTCGACCAGCGTGCAGTTCTCGTCCTCCGATGGCAGCGGCTCCGCCCCATGCCTCGTGACCCAGGGGTGCAGCTTCAACGAAGGACAGGAGGGGTGAGGGGCTGTTGCCACTGGCTCCCAGGGACCCTGCCTGTGAGCAGAGCCAGGGAGGGGACGCAGGAGAGGAGAGGCAGTGACCTGAGGTCAGGGATGCAAGAGAGCAGGCAAGGCAGGCAGAGGACGGGGGTGAGCCAGGTGGGAGGAAATGTGAGATAGACGGAGAACGGGAGGGAGCCGTGAGGCCAGAATGCGAGCCGGACCAGATTCTCCATCTCGCCCCCTGTCTTGGCAGAAGACTGTGAAATTTGCCATCTGCCTTGCACGGTTGTCCAAGGAGCACCCATCACTCCTCTACAACTCTCTCTGATGCCTGGAAGGCTCAGTTCAGAGCAGGCAGCATCCTTCCCATTTTACAGAAAGGAAAACTGACGCTCAGGGTGGCACAAGGAGACCACTGAGAAAAACACAATCGGGAGGGGACTTCGGCAGAGGTCTGCCCCCCAACTACCTTCCCCTGGGATCCAAGCCTTTATCTGTAACCTTCTGGGCTGCCCCCTCTTCAACTGCTAGTTAGCTGAGGTGCCTAGGAGTTCCCGAAGCAAATCTCTACATTTCTGAAAAGTCCATGTGTGTGCATGTGGCTGTAAGGGATCAGTAGGGATCTTAGCTAATGCTGCTCTTGCAACATAGCAGAATTCAGCAGGCCAGAGTCAGAGGTGGAGAGTCAAACAGGTCACTAACTTCCCCTCACACCCACTGTATTTTCTCAAAGGGATAGGAAGGTCAAGGAAAAGATCCTAAGATTTCAGCAGCCACAATGGAGTGTACAGAGACTCTGGTCTGGTCTGGGGAGGTGGAGGCCATCAATCCAAGCCAAGTGGAGCAAGTGCTAGCTGCCTGGCTGGTAGCAGATCCCACTTCCACAATCACAGTGAACACAAGTCCCAAATCCTCCCCGACCAGCTCCCAGCACCCCAGAGGCCCCAGGGCATGGGAGGGTGGTGGTACAGAAGAGGCTGTGGTGCTGTAAACAGAGGAATTGGGGCCTGACCAAGGCAGGGTTAAGCCAAAAAATCCCAAGCAGAGGACATAGGCTGAGTCCCTGGCAAACGCCCCAAGGGGCAGCAGGTACCTTGATCTCTGGCACCACAATCCTTGACTCAGGGTTCTTGTCCAACATGCGTGTGATCAGGTCCTTCAAATCCTCGGCTATGTCAGGCCTGGGGGGAGGAGATACATCAGGGGTGGGAGACGTCACCAAGGGCTTGGAGAAGGTAGCAACTTGCAGTACATGGATGATACTCACTGATCTGGAAATTCCAAGGCCTGACTCTTGATCTTACTGTGTAAACACATGATCCGCTCGTCCATGAACGGGCACTGCGAAGAGAGGTCAGCGACAGAGTGGCCATCAAGAGCTGGCAAAGCTGTCCTGCAAGGCCAGGCGGCACTCCACATGGGTCATAGCAGAGAAAGAAACCCCAGCGGCCCAGTCCAGGGAGGAGGCAGTTCCCATTCCCCAGAGATCTAAAAGGACCAAGAGTGTCTTTCCAGAAGGGTTTGAGCCTTCCTAACTACACTGGCTTTCCTTTGTAGCTGTGCTTTAATTTACCTACATAAAATGTTAATCGCTCAGTTGTGTCTGACTCTTTGTGACCCCATGGACCATAGCCCACCACGTTCCTGTCAGTGGGACTCTCCAGGCAAGAATACTGGAGAGGGTAGCCATTCTCTTCTCCAGGGGATCTTCCTGACCCAGGAATTGCACCTGGGGCTCCCCCACTGCAGGCAGATTCTTTACCATCTGAGCCATCAGGGAAGACCATACAAAAGCAAATACTCATTTCATTCACCTGCCCTGTGAACAATAATAATACAAAGAACAATACAAAAGACAAAGCAGCAGTAGCTGTGATTGGTGAGGGCTCGGCCTGGGCCAGGCCCTGTATCGAGGTTTCCCAGGACCAACATCTCATTTGGCTGTTACCTCTGCCTGGAATGTTCTTCACATCAGTATCTGCATGGCTTGTTTTCTCCCATCATTTAGGTGTCTGATCAAAGCTCACCCTCTCAGGGAGGTCTTCCAGAGCTCCTGTCTAAAACGGAGCTCTAACACACCCACTCCACCTCCATATGATTTCTCACCATCGCATTTCCCCTCCTGACATTATATTACATATGTATTTCGGAGATTTTCCTGGTGGTCAGCAGTTAGAACTCTGCGTTCCCACTGCTAGGGACACAGGTTCAATATCTGATTGGGGAACTGAGATCCCACATGCCACATGGTCATGGCCAAAACATAAAACAGTATGTATTTATTCACTGTTTAATCCCTGCACTGGAATGTCAGCTCCAAGAGGGCACAGATTTTTGTCTGTCTTGCTCACTGCTGACACCCAGTGCCCAAGAACATCCCTGGCACAAAGTAGGGGCTCAATAAATACCTGCTGATTTAGTGAATGCTTGAATTATTTCTGCTGATCCTCTCAGAAGCCATAAAAAATAGTCAATACTGGACTTCCGTAGTGGTCCAGGGGTTAAGAATCTGCCTGCTAATGCAGCAGACCCAGGTTCCATACCTGGTCCAAGAAGATCCCACATGCCACAGGGGAACTAAACCTATGAGTCACAACTACTGAGCCTGCTCTCTAGAGAAGGGATACTACAACTACTGAGCCCACGCACCACAGCTAGAGAGTAGCTCCCACTCACCGCAACTAGAGAAAACCGGCGCACAGCAACGAAGACCCAGTGCAGCCAAAAATAAGTAAATAAATAAATAATTTTTAAAATAGTAAATATTATTCTCATTTTACAGAAGAGAAAAAACAGAAGCTCAGAGAGGTGCCATGTTCTAGGAAGCGTGAAACTGGGATTTAAGCCTAGATTCTACTCTGAAGCCTGTTCACACACCACCTCCTGGATGACAAGGCGATCCTCTCACAGGGGTAAGGGCCTGACCCAGGAGGAGCTCAGGGATTGTTCTGGAAAAAGAAACCTTTATGTGGGGTGCTCAGAAGGCTGCAGAAGGTCACAGAAAGTGACCTTGTCTACTCCTGCCCAAAGAAAATGATGCCATGAAAAACAACTTGAGATGTCAGGACTGCACAGATGCCTCCATTAGACAACTCATCAAATAGTACACTTAACATCTGTAGATTCCCTAATATGCAAATTTTAGCGCCCCCCCCCCAAAATGAAAACCACAAATAGTGAGCTCTGGCTAACGACTGTACTCTGAAGCATATGTAAGAAGGTATAATTCTTACAACTTGGCTACAGGATTGAAAATTTTCTAATCAAATGTTGGGTTGTGGGGAGCAGATTATACACTCCTTTACTTCCTCATGGGATCAGTTTCTTAAGCTTTCCTCAACAGGAGCAGAAGCTCAGGAAAAGGAATAATTCTCACTTTTACTGTTTACATAATCAATCTGAACTTTAGAATTAAAAATAGAAGCCCCTAAATATGAATAATATAAAAATAACAAAAGAACAACAAAATGAAGACAAACAGTACTTCCTAAGTCAATAATGCCAAATGTTTTAAATTCCATTCCAATTCTATTTTTCCAACAACAGCTTCTAGGAACACTGTTGAGAAGATCATCAAAGCAGTACCAAGCTCAGAAAGAAATATTGCAGTTATTGATTAGTGATGCCTATCTCATGTTTAGGAGCAGAAAGAGGTGCCTATTTGCTGTCCTTGACCTAAATTCATCAACTGTATTTACAACCTCTAGAGCCTCTGACAAACCCTCTGTTTTAGCAGGTTGTCTTTTCACAAATATGACTATTATGTACAGCTATGTACATTTGGGAAGGCATACTTTTTCATATGCAGATCTGTGGAAATAAAATGAAATAACTTTTAAATGAGTAAGTACTGTCTCCCTGAAAGGGTAACTATTAGTCCAAGGGAGCCACCCACAACACCCAGGACACAGGACAACACCCCCACCTTACCTGGCCAAACACAAAGCAGTACAGTGTCACACCCATGGCCCAAACATCCAGTGCCTGCAAGAAAAAGAGAGCTCAGTGTGAGAGGGCAAGGGGCAGTAAAGGGTGTAACCTTGGATCCTGTCCAGGATCCAATTCTCCAGCTTTCCTTTGGGCAACCACCTCTTTTTGACTGTTCAGTCTATCGGAGTTTGAATGGGACTGTTCCTGCCCATCAAATCCCACATCTGACTGCGCACATGATTCAGGCCTGGCCAATGAAAGCAGCACTTTCCCTAGGCAGTGTGATTGGCTTAAGCCATGGGCACATGACCTGGAACTGTCCAATGAAAGCAACACTTCCTCAGGCACAGTGATTGGTTCAAGGATGGGCATGCTGGGCCAATTACAGCCAATCCTAGGATTTTCGCTTGAGTCCTACGGAAAGGAAAATGCTCTTTCCACTGAGGCTTGTCAACTGTTAGAAAGTAGCCTAGAGTCGCTAATGACCTGGGGAGGAAACCAATTCAGGAAAACAGATAAGAGACGGAGAGACAGATTCCTCTTTGAATCTCTGTATCTAGCCAGGCCTGAGGCCAAATGCATCCCGCTCCTCATCCACAAATCACTCTTTAAGCCAGTGAGTTAGATTTTTGCCACTTACAACTGAAAGGACCCTAACACAGGCAGAATTGCACATCTCAGGCAGGTCCAAACCCACCTTCCCAGAGAAGATCTTCCGGGTTTCCGAGAGGGACTCAGGAGCCATGAAGGCCGGCGTGCCCACAGTGTTAGAGAGCAGGGCATCGCTGCCCTTGAACTCATTGCTCACACCAAAGTCCGCGATCTTGATGTGCCCATCTTCTCCCACCAGCAGGTTGGAAGGTTTGATGTCCCGGTGGATGATCTTCTGGTAGTGTACTGGGGGCAGGACGGGAGAGAGGGGACAGGAAATCTAAAGGAGGAGCTCCATGTGGCCCACACAGCCCAGAGACACAGGCAGGAGGCCCTCTGTTCTTCCAGGGTCCCAGGCCCTTCCCAGCCTTCCCCTCCCAAACCTGCAAAACACCCACAGCTCTGAAAGTTAAGGGGAATGTCTCTAAGGAAGCTGTCCCATCCTCCAAAGTGAGGAATGAAACAGTGACTGCCAATAGTAATTGGTAACTGCCTGCCACAGTCTAAGTCGTGTGTGCATGGAGAGTTTTTGCTGAGCTTGGCTCCCAGCTAGAAGCCTCAAGACTTGTGACAGTCAAGCATGTTTTCATTTATTAACGCCACCTCACAACCTGTTCACCAAACCAACAATGACTGGAGCAGGTCCTGAAGTGTGAAGCACAGCAGGATTGGGACTTGGCTAACAGTTCCTGCCTGGGTGTCTGCCCATGGGCAAGGACAATCCTACGATCTGGAAGACCCAACTGCATTTCTGGGGTGATGATGATGATACTGGTAATAGGAGCAGCAGCTGCTTTTACTAAATGCCCAGTCTGGGCCCTCACCCTATGTTAAGTGCTTCCCATTCACCCTATTTCAGTGTCACAACAATCTTGTGTAATAACTGGCAAAGGGTATGAGTCAAAATGTTTAACAACCAGTAGCAGAAAGGACACCCTGTCAATCAGAACACTGATGTCCTGGCTAATTTCAGACCTTATGAGAGATATTTTATTCCCACTTTACAGATAAGGAACTAAGGTTCCCAGAGGTTAACAAGATCCCAGGGTTGTTGGGAATAAGGGGTGATGCTAGGAAATTAACAGTGCCTGGTAGAAAGAGCTGGATAAACAGTCACTAACACGATTGCTCTTAGTTTTCCTGTGTGGCCAGAAGAAGGGTTTCTGCTTGGAGGGGGTGTCGCCATAGCTCAGGCATTTCTGTTTCTTGTCCACCTCCCTGTGTGCTCCAAGAGAGAAGTGAGAAACCTTCCACTTTCCATCCACTCTCTAGGAACGCTAACCATTCCCTGGGTGAGAATCCTCCCGTGGGCCCCGCTTACAGTACTCAATGCCTTTAATCAGATCCTGGAAGTAGAAACGGGCCTGGTCTTCAGAAAGCGGTTTGAGGGTGGGCACTTCCATCACAGGCCTGAAAGGTCGACACATGCATGAAAAACAAACCAGACACACCAGCCTTTGCCCCCTCCCACCATCTCACTCAGCTTTGCAGCTCAAGAAGCTTCTGGCCTCATACCCGCTGGGAACGGGGATACTCACCCTTGGTTGACCAGTTCAAACACTGTAGGATAGAGAAGGGGATGAATGGTTACACTGGGAAAATGGAAATCCACCTTCCTCTCCTCCTCCCCAGGTCACAACCACCCCTAGAAACACAGAGAAGCACTGAAACTAACATGGCTGTTGGGGAGGGGAACAGTCCACTGAACCAAAACCACAGAAGGTTCTGCTTTTCTAAGTTCCCATCAGGAGGCTAAGGGTCAGAGATTTCTGGTGTCTCTGGGACCCCAGGCTGGCTATACCTCTGGTCCTCAAAACAGCTGAGGACCCTCTGCCAGAGGAGACAAAGCAGGGTGACTGGAAACAGGTGGGGACAGCCTCTTTCATTGTCTTCTCATACCTAGAGGTGGGAGGGGAGTCCCACAGATACGACTGATGCTAAACTATGTTCTGTCCCTCATTCACGTCCTGAGCCAAAGACCTGCCAAAGAACAGGTCTAAGGGGAAACAACCAAAATGTGGACAGAAAAGCAACAGCCCTAGGGGTCTTCTGAACCCTAGCAAAGTTTTAGTTCAAGAAACAGCGAGAACAAGTTTCAACGACCCCTCTCACATTTTCCAAGCTGCTAGGCTGTGTCAGGATACATAAACCAAGAATTGTCAGATAATGTTGTTCCAGCTCTTTAGCACTCTGTGGCCAGCTGGCCCTCAATCCTGTGACTTCGAATCAATCAAGACTTGGAGCTAGAGGTGGGGACGGTGCTCTCCCCCCAACCTCAAAGGCCAGCTGATTCTGTTCCTCCTAAACAGGGCCTTTCTTGACTCACTGCCTGCTAGCCTCCTCACAGCCCTGTGTAGGTGGTATCCCCCAATCCACCATCAAGTACTAGACACACTACATTCAGGGAATGCACAGGGTTTTTGTTGTTGGAGGGGGGTGGTATTTTTTGCATTTCTAAAAGTTGTGGCAAAATTTCAGAACACACAACTATTCCAAAGTGCATGATTTAATGGTATCTAGCAATTCACTGCCTCTAGGGCAAGCAATGCCTCTATCTAATTCCAGCACATTTTCAGTCCCCTAAAAACAAACCCTGTGCCCATTAGTAGTCACTCCCCAAACCCCTTGCCACAGCCCCTGGCAACCACTAATCTGCTTTATGTTTCTACATATTTGCCTATTCTGGACATGTCATATACAATATGACTGCTGATAACATGCTTTTTCACTTAGCATGTTTCCAGAATTCATCCACATTGTAGTATGTATCAGTACTTTCTTCCTTTTTATGGCTGTATAATATTCCATAGTGTAGATATGCTACATTTTGTTTATCCATTCATCAGCTGATGAACATTTGGATTATTTCCACATTTTGGCTATTATGAATAATGCTGCTATGAACATTCATGCACAAGCATTCCTGCACAAGTGTGGCTGTTTTATGTGTGGCTGTTTTCAATTCTTTGGGGGTACGTAGGAGCAGAATTGCCAGGTCATGTGGTGTAATTATTTTAATTTTCTTCTACTTGAACAGATATAACTGGGACTATGAAGCTGTACTTTAGGAAAGGAAAAAACAGCACAGTGGATTTTAAAGTCCCATGGAGAATGATTTTGAAGTTTTCTGTTTTCTAGAAGTACACACTGGAGCTTCTTATGGAAGAAGGGGTGTTTCAAAGCTGTCCAAGGGCTGAGATGGCCAAAGGGAAAGAGCCAGCTCCTCAGACAAAAAGAAGGCTTAAAGGTTCGGATCAGAAAAGGAACTTAACTCCCCCAGGGCCCCACCCTGTTTTCAGGTTCATCAACCAGCAATGGCCAAACCCAAGTTAGGGCAAATCTGCTGCGGCTTCAGGCTGTGGTTAGATGCAAAAGCAATGGCTCTGAAGGTAAGACTCCCACCAAGAGGAGCTCTGGGCCCCTCAGCTCCTGCTTTCCCACCTGGTAAACTTAACTTTCAAGAGCTGCTTCATGAATTTCAGTGCTTCCTCCAAAGCACCAAAACTCGGTTGGCATGAGGGAAGCTGCCTTGTTGAAACAGGTGTATTTTCTTTTTTTTTTTTTTCTTTACTTTATTGTGTTGGTTTTGCCATACATTAACATGAAACTGCCATGGGTATACATATGCTCCCCCTCCAGAACCCCCCTCCCTCCTCCCTCCCGATTCCCTCTCCCTGGGTCATCTCGGTGCACCAGCCCCGAGCATCAAATCTGGGCTGGTGATTGATTTCACATATGATAATTAACATGTTTCAATGCCATTCTCCCATATCATCCCACCCTTGCCCTCATCCACAGAGTCCACGAGTCTGTTCTATACATCTGCGTTCCTTTTGCTGTCTTGCATGCTGGGTTCTCGTTACCATCTTTCTAAATTCCATATATATGCGTTAGTATACTGTATTGTTGTTTTCCCTTCTGGCTTACTTCACTCTGGATAATGGGCTCCAGTTCCGTCCACCTGAGAACTGATTCAAATGAATTTTTTTTTAATGCTGAGTAATATTCCATTGTGTATATGTACCACAGCTTTCTTATCCATTCGTCAGTTGATGGGCATCTAGGTTGCTTCCATGTCCTGGCCATTGTAAACAATGTGGCGATGAACATTGGGGTACACGTGTCTCTTTCAATTCTGGTTTCCTCAGTGTGTATGCCCAGCAGTGGGATTGCTGGGTCATATGGCAGTTTTATTTTCAGTTTTTTAAGGAATCTCCACACTGTTCTCCATAGTGGCTGTACTAGTTTGCATGAAACAGGGGCTCACAGTTTAACCCCTCCTGGGGCTGAGTGGCAGGTGGGAAGTTTTCAACCCCAAGAAATACTGATCATGTTCTCTACCCTTTGAGAGTCAGGCCTGCAGGTGCAGAACCCTGCCGATATCTGCTAACTGGCCTCACATGCTGCCCACTCTGTCCTAGCCACACACAGCTATGGCTGGAAACTGAAAAATTAAGTATCGGGATTGTTTCAAAACCACTGGAATCAACACACCAAAACCACGCGGCTCCTTCCCACTTTGCCATCTCAAGAAGTGAAAAACTGTCCATGAACCTGCCTGGTCCAAATGGCTTAGGCAACTTCTCTCTGAAGCTTGAGTCATGTTTTTACATACTCATTCAACTCATCAGCTCAGTACCCTCCAAGGGGGACTTGTTTGGCAGTCCAGTGGTTAAGAATCAGCCCTGCAATGCAGGGGATGTGGGTTCAATCCCCGGTCAGGGAACTAAGATCCCATGTGCCACAACTAGAGAAGCTCGCATGCCGCAACTAAGA
Source organism: Antilocapra americana (assembly GCA_007570785.1). NCBI lineage: Eukaryota > Metazoa > Chordata > Mammalia > Artiodactyla > Antilocapridae > Antilocapra > Antilocapra americana. The sequence goes on from ML663006.1 coordinate 7,409,597, forward strand.
CCCAACACAGCCAAATAAATAAATATTAAAAAGGAAAAAAAAAGTCCTCCAAGGGTCCCCTTCTCTCTCAGAGTAAAAGGCAAAGTCTTACAATGATGTGAAATGCCCTCTGCCATCTGGTTCCCAGGGTCCTGCACAAGTCTCACCTCCATGAGTTATCCCAGGAGCCACTGTTTCCCAAGCCTCCAACCTGGAACTCCTGATTCCCCTGACCCTGCTCAGGTTAGCTTTTGTCCATGGTGCTGCCACCTTTGAGCTTCCCTGGTAGCTCAGCTGGTAAAGAATCTGCCAGCAATGCAGGAGACCTGGGTTCAGTTCCTGAATTGGGAAGATCCTCTAGAGAATGGAATGGCTACCCACTCCAGTATTCTGGCCTGGAGAATTCCAGAGCCTGGAGAAGTCCACGGGGTCACAAAGAATCAGACACGACTAAATGACTAAACACACAGCACAGCTGTCACCTTTGAAGCCTATGCCTAGTAATACTTAGGTCAGTGCCCTGAGGGTGTGGGGATGGGGTTTGAGTTTCATTCCCTGAAGAGCCTAGATCAGGGCCTGACAAACTGTGTTTGTTGAATGAACAACCCACCTCCTCAAAAACAGCCCAAAGCCATTCAGAGTCAGGTTCAGGGCCCCAGGTGAGCAAATAATGCTGGGGATGCCATTCTGGACCCCAAATGACCTTTTATATTTTGTGCTTTCTTTTGTGTGTTCCCCCAACCTTCACTCGTTTGCCTACCATGGTTATAGTCTGGCTGTATCTATATACTAGGTAAACTATCATTTATTTCACACATTTAAATTGATTTAGTATGAAAACTTTTAGTCTTATCTCAGGTAATAAAAATCTATGAAATCATGAGTTTAGTTATAGTTTAGCTGGTTATAGTTTTTCCTACACAAATGGTAAAATAAGTCTAAAAAATGTTTTAAATGTTTTAAATGTTTTAAATGTCCATATACCACCTAAAATGATCTTATATATTTATTTTTTTCAAATCATCTTTCTTTTTAAATTTTATTTATTTTTGTCTGTGTTGGGTCTTCATTGCTGCATGCGGGCTTTCTCTAGTTGGAACAAGCGGGGGCTACTCCTCGTTGCGATGCACAGGCTTCTCATTGCGGTGGCTTCTCTTGTTACAAAGCACGAGCTCTAGAGCACAAGCTCAGTAGTTGGGGCACATGGGCTTAGTTGTCCTGCATGTGGACATTCCCAAAGCCAGGGATCTAACCTGTGTCCCCTGCACCAACAGGCAGATTCATTACCAATGGACCATCAGGGAAGTTCCTGTCTCATATATTTAAAGTGGTGTGGGTACCACATTTTCACAATTTTTTTAAGTTTTCATATCTGATGGTATTTATTGTGTACTTCTAAAATGTTTCTAAAGGAAGGTTTTTAAAGTTCTAAAATTTGAAGACAACCTACACACTAGATGCTCCTAAGGAATTGGCTTTAACTTTTCAGATGCAATAATGGTATCATGGTATTGTGAGGGCCGCCCAGGTGGCGCTAGAGGTAAAGAACCCATCTGCCAATGCAGGAGACGTAAGAGACGTGGGTTTGACCCCTAGGTTGGGAAGACCCCCTGGAGGAAGGCATGACAATCTACTCAAGTATTCTTGCCTGGAGAATCCCATGGACAGAGGAGCCTGGCGGGCTACAGTCCATGGTGGTGATGGTTTAGTCGCTAAGTCATGTCCAACTCTTGTGACGCACCATGGACGTAGCCCTCAAGGCTCCTGTGTCCCTAAGATTTTCCAGGCAAGAATACTAGAATGGGTTGCCATTCCTTCTCCAGGGGATCTTCCCAACCCAGGGACTGAACCCAGGTCTCCTGCATTACAGGCAGATTCTTTACCGACTGAACTACCAGGGAAACTCCTACAGCCCATAGGGTGGCAAAGAGTCAGACACAACTGAAGTGATTAGGAGATGCGGGCTAAAGTTTTCAGGAACTAATGTGTTAGGATGTCTGCTACTTTACTTTTGGATGGTTCAGAAAAAAACAAATAAGAGAGAAATAGATGGGTAGGGGCTAGACTGATGAAGCAAATATGACAAAAAGCTCCTAACTATTGAATCTGGGTGGTAGGTAAATAGGTATTCCCTGTACTCTTCTTTCAACTTTAACATTTTTCATAATAAAACCTGGGTGAGGGAACTTCCCTCATAGTCCAGTGGCTAAGATTCTGAGCTCCCAATGCAGGGGGCCCAGATTCAACCCTATCTATGGTCAGGGAACATGCCACAACTAAGACCCAGCACAGCCAAATTTAAAAAACAAACAAACAAAAAATACCTGGGTCGGGGCAAGAGAAATAAAATGTCCTAAGCAACAACAGCATCCTTAGAATGAAACCATAGCAACTACTTTAGGGGAAACTGAGCTCTGAGCTCCAGTTCCAAACCAGACTCATTACTTTATGATTCATCACTCCCTGTGCGGCAAAGGATCGTGCTGTGCTCATCCAGCAGACATCTGGATTCCAGACTGGGCTTGGCCCTGCCCACACCACTTACCTCCTTGATACCCCTCCTGGCTGTCATCTGTACCCACTTGAAATATACAAGCTTGTCTGAATACCCCCAGCCACACATCACCGGGACACGTGACCTGTTGCTCCAGGCTTCCTGGGCCTGAGAGTCTGCTGTCCAGCTTTGCATTAGTCCTGCTCTTCCCTCCCTCATCAGTGCTTATACTGAGAACTGAGCGCTGTCCTGTGTCCCTATCATTTTTTAAAAATAAGGTCTCTGAGTAAATACCTGAGTCCTTCCAGGTCTGTGTGCAGGACCCTTCAACAGCCCCTCAAGGCTCCAAATGCCCCACCATGGCCACCCACCCCAGGCCCTCCATCCTCACCTTCCCTCCCTACCTGGTTTTCTCTCCTGCAGCCACATTTTTTAAACACTAAGCTGTCACCAGCCTTGGGCCTTTGCACCTGCTGTTTGCTCTACCTGGAATGCTCTTACCCAGATGTAACAGGGCTGAGTCCTCAACATTCAGGTGCTAAGTGCTCACCTCCTATCTGCAGTGGCCCCTCCATCTCTCTCTCACATTACCCTGTTTAATCTTCTTCAGAGCATCAGTCTGAAGTTGATCATCTGTTTTATTTACAGTTATCCCTCGGGTATATCCACTAGGCTTCCCTGGTGGCTCAGACGGTAAAGTGTCTGTCTGCAATGTGGGAGACCTGGGTTCGATCCCTGGGTCGGGAAGATCCCCTGGAGAAGGAAATGGCAACCCACTCCAGTACTCTTGCCTGGAAAATTCCATGAATGGAGGAGCCTGGTAGGCTACAGTCCATGGGATTGCAAAGAGTCGGACATGACTGAGCAACTTCACTTCACTTCACTCAGTATTCATGGGGAATTGGTTCCAGGAACCCTGTGGATACCAAAATCCACAGTTGCTCAAGTCCCTTACGTAAAATGGTGTAGTAGTTGCATATAACCTACACACATCCTCCCCTATACTTTAAATCATCTCTGGATTACTTTATAACACCTAATACAATGTAAATGCTATGTAAATAGTTGCCAATGCATGCCAAATTCAAGTTTTACTTTTGGGAACATTCTGGAATTTTTCTTTTTGATATTTTGATCCACAGGTGGTTGAATCTGCAGATGCAGAGCCTGGGGACACAGAAGGCCAACTGTAGTTGTTGCCTGGCTGTTTTCCCAGATCAGAACATCAGCTTCATCTTTCTTACTCATCATTGCATCCTTAGTGCCTAGAACAGTACCCAGCACACAGTAGGTACTCAACAGATATCAGAAGATAGATGAACAGGACACCCAGATAAAGTCCCAGCAAGAACTCCTTTCTACCTCCTGCTTTAAACCTAGGGTGCAGCCTTCTGTGTGGGGCCCCACTGGAGGAGGAAAGGGTGGGAGATGCCAGGTGCAGGGGCTGGATGGAGAGTATCCCTGGGTTTTGGCAGGCGTAGCTGCCCAAGCAAGGGTGGCAGAAGGCAAGGGCTCTCTTACCCATGTACAGATGGTCCTCATTGGGGTCATCCAAGACCTGTTGGCACAGCCGCACGGAACAGGCCGGAGATGAGGAGCAGGGGAGAGGAAGAGAGAGAAAAAACATGAGCAGGGAGGAAGCAGCATCCACATGACTGCACTTGCCAACAGGAGGGCTGCGCTTTCCACTGTTTTTCCCAGTTAAGATGAAGGGCACAGGAATGTGTGATCCAAATGGCCATCTGGAAAATAAGCGCTTTCCAGCCCAATCTTCAAGGGTCCAAAGCACCCAGAAAGGAGGTTACATAAGGGAGGGGGCAGATTCCTCCCCTGGAAAATGTCTCAGCTTGAATGAGAATCCCACTTGTCTCCTAGGAGACAATGGATCAGCTGTCAGAATTGTCAAAATTCAAATTCTGTTCCCATCCCCCTGCCCCAGCAGGAAATGATGTCCTCTTGCCTGGAACTGCCGCAGTGCCTCCTTTCTCTCTTTCACAGCCTTCCTGTGTTCACCTTATCACAATTTCCATCTTCCTCTCTTCAAAGGGCAGGCACCAGGTTGCATCCACCTCGGCTGCCTCCATGGTGCCCTGTACACTAGGGACCTAGTAGATGCTCAGGGAATGTCTGATGAGTGCACGAACAGGCAAGCTGGCAAAGGGTCTTGTTGGAAGCCCACATACCACAAGGCACGAAGGAGAACGGAGATCCCTCCAGGACCCGACACACATACCAACCAAGTGCCCTTGGGTTTTTCTCTAGGATGGCAACTCAAGCATCCATGGGTTGAAATCGTGAGATTTGTTGTGACAGATGGAGATGGCCTGCAACTGCCATCTCTCCTTTTTGGAAGAAACAAAGGCAGGCTCCTGGGCTAGACTGATCTTCACACCTCTTGACACATCATACTCAACTTCCCCAGTCACCCACCCAAGAGTCATAGGACAAGAACCTTGAGAAAGGGATGCACCCGAGGCAGAGGCCCGGGACAGCCAACCTGGAGTCTGACTTACCCTTCCAGGAAAAGCTGGACCCAGGCACCTGCCTATCTAGAGTTATTTTTCTTTTTTAAAAAATCACATTAATGTATAGGATTATTGTTGATTTTAAATGAATTAAAAAATAATTTTTTAGCTTCTCAATTTTAAATCCTAATGTGAGAAATATTAATAAATATAACCCCCATAAGCAAAAGGTTTTTGCAATCTTCAATTATTTTTAAGAGTATGGGATGGGAGGGAGGTTCAAGAGGGCAGGGACTTTATGTGTACTCATGGTTGATTCACATTGTTGTGTGGCAGAAACCAATACAACATATGTAAAGCAATTCAGTTCAGTTGCTCAGTCGTGCTTGACTGCAACCGCATGGACTAAAGCAACTATCTTCCAATTAAAAATAATTTTTCAAAAAAATGCTTCAAAAAAAGAGCATAAAAGGGTCTGGAAACCAAAACACATGAGAAATGCTGATCTAGAGCAGTTTTATAAGTAAACTTTTATTAAAACATAGCCAGGCACATTTGTTTACAGGCAAATGGCTGCTTTTATGCTACAACTATACACATTTGTGTCGTAGAAAGAGAACTAGCTCCAAAAAGACAAACAGGTAAAGGGCAAGTCTCAGTATTCCTCTGAGCCTCAATTCCTTCACCTGTAAAATGCGAGGAATAAATAGTCTAAGCAAGGGGTGAGGATTACATGTAATGACAGGGTGAAGGAGCTTGGAGAAGTAACCACCACTCAGCCCTGTAACAGGATGCTTGACATGATGTGGCTCTCCCTGGGAGCCAGTGGTGTTGCATTTCAGTGATCACAGAGCCAAGGCTGGACCATCCCCATTCCTCCCTCCCTCCTCCGTGTCCCCCTCGTCTCACCTCCACCAGCTTCACTACGTTGGGGTGGTCCAGCTTCTTGAGGATGGCAATTTCCTGGTACACCTGCTCAATTGGGCCCCTGGGCTGGATGCAGCCCCCGGGGGCTGGTCGGGTACCTCGGGGAGGAGGGCGACCTGGAGGAAACATGAACCATCCCAGAGTCAGGACAAAGAGACTCTCCTTTGCAGAGGGGGACTGTAGGCAGGACAATTTAGCAGGGGGGTGCGGGGTGGTCTCAGAAAGACTGCAGTGGCTGATGCCACCAGAAGCTTTAATCAGTCTTCTTTTCATCTGTCTTCTCTGCTGCTGGAAACTAATGAGGCTGGAGACCCAATTCCCTTGCCCAGCCTTCTGTTAATTCTCCTCTTCCTGTCCCATGCTCCAGGTCACAGAGAGCATCAATAGGTCACTGAGATACAAGGAAAAGAAATCTGAGGTCTAGTGGAGCAATCTCAACACTCCCCTCTCTGGGGCTCGGTATTCCCACTCCCTAAGAAGGACAAAAATATCTCTCACCTCCACAATCACGTGGAAATAGAGGAAATAAAAAAGTCGGGGATAGGAAAAGAAGTAAGACCTGATAAGAGGGAAAAAAAGAACTTGCTTGCCCCGGAAGTGACTGACAGTCAGAAGGTCATAATGATGGAAAGGTGCATAGTGAAACCCCTACACTGAATATTACATGTAAGTGAAAAGTGAAACTTACTCAGTCATGTCTGACTCTTTGCGACCCCATAGACTATACAGTCCATGGAATTTTCCAGGCCAGAATACTGGAGTGGGTATCCCCCTTCTTCAGGGGATCTTCCCAACCCAGGGATCGAACCCAGGTCTTCCACATTGCAGGCAGATTCTTTACCAGCTGAGCCACCAGGGAAGCCCTATTACATGTAAGTAAGGATCTAAATTTGACTAACAGAACCGAATGTAGATGTGTCAGCCTTGGAAAGTAAAAGCCGAGGTGCAGGTATCAGAAGTGGGATGTGGACTGAGGAAAGCCAAGTTCAAAGGAAAGAAACTTGCTGCATCTGCTAGAACAAGAAGGAAAGTGACAATGGTAGTGCCAACAAGGGAGCTGAACATCCTGGTATCACCTCACTGCCTGGTTGGGGAAAGGGAGGAGAAAGGACTGGCTTAAGCTGTCCTCAGAGGAAGTCAGGAGTAAATGTCAGAAATTAATAAATCAAGAAATAATGACAGAAGGATATTATCTGGCTCAGAGTTCAGGTAAGCAGGATCAGGATCCTGGTGGTGATAGGGTGGGGACGGGGGATTTACATTTCTTATCTACTTTCTCTTTTTGGTTCAAGCTGACATTTTGCTCAGCACTACTGGCAAGGAGCTTATGTTGGAGCAGCCTCTGATATGCTCACATACACCTGATCACATGCAGTAATTACCAGCTCCTAAAAGAGCTAAAAGTGGTGGGTGGGGCGCTTATAGGGAGAGGGAGGAGTACATCAAGAAATTGGTGATCTCCATTATATATCCTTCTGTTCTTTTGCATGTTGTAGATATAACTGAAATAGCTTACAGTAGTTAAATTTTGTAAATTCAGCATTTTAAAATGTGTAATTCTATGGTTTTTAGTATGTTCACAAGGTTCTGCAACCAACACCACTAAGTCCTGAACATTTTCAACAGCCCCCCCTCAAAAAAAAAAAGAAAACCCATACCTATCAGTCATACCCAACTCCCTCTTAACTCAAGGTTCTCGAAATCACTAATCTGCTGTCTCTGGATTTACCTATTCTGGACATTTTATATAAGTGGAATTTTACAATATGTGGCCTTTTGTGTCTGGCTTATTTCATTTAACATGTTTTCAAAGTTATCTGTGTGAAGGTATATGTCAGAATTTCATTCCTTTTTACAGCTGAGTAGTATTCCATTGGCTAGACAGACCACCTTTTGTTTACTCATTCATCTACTGACAGACATCTGGGATTGCTCGTACACTCTGGCTATTACGAACAGTGCTGCTATGAGCCTTCATGCATGAACTTGTGTGATTATGTGTTTCCAGTTCTCTTGGGTATATATGCCTAGAAGTAGAATTGTTGGGTCATATGGTAATAGTATGTTTAACTTTCTGAGGAACCTCCAGACTGTTTTCCTCTAATGGATTTTTTTTTCACTTGATACCTATAATCCTTTAATAAATATTTTTACAAGAAAATGAATTTTAAAAAAACCTCAGCTAGAGGCCCAGCACTATCTTTGGGGAATCCACCCAGGGGACCTCTGCAGGGGACACAATTCACTGGATCTTCCCTGTTTTGCCCCAGCCTCTGCACCTAAGGACAAAGGCCCCAGCCCGACAAACTCACGTGGAAAGCCCGCCTGTCGGATCAGTTTCTTTTTGGACAGCACCTTCATTGCCTGTGGGAGAAAAGACCCCGCATCCTGATTAAAATGGAGAGGAGAATGGAGGGAGAGTTCCTTTCACTCCTGAGCCTGCCCAAGCGCTCGGCTCACTAGCAGCCTTGGGACCATGTAGTGAGCACCTTGCCATTGGAACGGGTCAACTCCACAGATTATGTGGAGGCTGGACTCTCGGGGTCCCTCCAGCCTAACGGGTACTTCTAATGCTCCAGATCTGCTCTCCCAGCTGGGAGACCACAAGCCCTGGGATTGGCTACCAATGAATCAAGACATGAGTGAGCTGGCCGGATGGGCAAGGGGTATTTTACATGTGGAGAAACTGATGTTCAGCATTTAGGTCATTTGCCCAAGGACACACAGCTGGCACATGGGAGAGTCAGGATATGAACCTACACTGGACGGATTCCAGAGCCTCAGAAACAAGGGCAATTTATCTCAAGACCACTTAGTTCTTGGTGCTATGGAGGATGTAGAAAGGGCAGCCCAAAGAAAGGATATGAGATATTTGCTGAATTTATTCACTCAATCTTCCTGAGCCAATCGCTTCACTTCCCCACTTCCCCACTTCCTTCCTAACGCACAAAATAAACATGACCTAAGAATAAAATGAGACAACAGCTAAGAAAACCTTCCAGGAAATCAAGTTCTGGATAGGAGGCCTTTTCTTTGGACAAAGAAGAGGGTAGGGAGGAGGATGTGGATACTCACGTAGTAGGTATTGTCATTTTCATTGTAGGCCAACTTGACCACACCATACGAGCCCTGGAGAAAGGGAGATGCCTGTGACACAGTATCTAGAAATTACGATCCACAAATAAGGACCCTACTACAGAGATGAAAAACTGGTAGCCTATTGGCAAAATCTGCCCTGTATTGTGTTGGATCTCCGGTTTTTAGAATGTTTGGATTAATGGCCAACATTTAAAACAGTTCAGATATAAAAATCCAGATTCTGATGTGGATATGGAGTCATAATCATTCCCATGCGTTAACAGTTTGCCACAGTCCTCACCACTCCCTATTGTATTATACCTAGCATGTTTTTTTCACTTATATTACTCACTGCTCTCTATTGGCATTTGAGTTTTTGAATTTTGATACTATCCATTGATACTGTCCACTTGATAGTTTCAATACTGATGTAAAAGCAAAAACAGATATGAGAATACCTTAAGAAGGAAAAATAAAACACCAATGTTGGTGATACAGAATTACTCTAAAAGTTTTGTGAGCTTTTGTAGAAACACAGTCTGATGTGAAAACAAAACAAAATAAAGCGAAACAGATGGATCATTAATAACAAAACCCTCCCCCTCCCAGCCTGTTCTCTAAGGATTCCTGGCTCACTCCCAGCTCTAGTGGTGTAGAGCCACAGTATCCAAGACATCCTTGGTAGGTACAGAAAACCAGCCCGTCTCCTGGGATAGTTACCTTTCCAATCTCATCCTTCAGTGTGTACTGATTCAGCTGTACACAGTCCTGAAGTAGAAATGCACAGAATGTGAATTGTAAATTGGTAGCAAAATACATTTTTCACAAACAGATGCATTAACCAGAATCCAAGTCAAGAAAGGGAACATTCCTAGCTCCCCAGAAGCATCTCCCATATGCTGACCCCTGTCCAGGGTGACCATTATCCTGACTTCTAGCACCACAGTTGTTTTTGTTTTGGCCATGCCACGAGCATGTGGGAGCTTAGTTCCCCAACCAGGGATTGAATTTGTGCCCACTGGAAGTATGGTGTCTTAACCATTGGACCTCCAGAGAAGTCTCTACCAGCACAGTTTTTTCACATTGTGAGAGTGTAATCATATAGTATGTACTCTTTTTAATATCCATTTTAAAGGTTCTTCCCACTTTTCAAAAGTTCATTTTATTTACTTATTTTTTAAAAGTTAAGGTAAAATTAAACAATAATCCATGACTGGGCTATTCTGTAAAAAAAAAAATGCAAAGTGATACAAGAGGAGAAAATCTGAATGGCCTTAGGGCAGAGAAAGGTTTCTTAATAGTTTCTGAAAGGGTTTCTTTTGTACAAAAAGTGCAAAATATAAAAGGAAACAAATGACAAATTGGATTTTAATCAAAATTAATACTTTTGCTCTTTGAACACTACTAAGAAAACAAAAGGCAAGCCACAGACTGAGAGAAATGAATTGCAATACATATTCAAAGGACTGGTAATCAGACTATATAAAGAACTCCTATAACTCATCAGTAAAAAACATTGGCTAAAGATTTGATATTTCTCTAAAGAAGATAACAAATGATCAATAAGCACATGAAAAGATGCTCAGCATCATTACTCATCGGGGAAATGCAAATTAAAACCACATTCATCAAATTGGCTCAAGTGAAACTGACTAATCAAACCAAGTATTGTTAGAATGTAGGGCAAATGAAACTTTCAGTGGCTGCTGGTGGGAATTTAAAAGGTATAGCCTCTTTGGAAAACAGTTTGGCAAAACTTCTCAACAGGCATTTCCCATATGACCCAGTCACTCTACATCCAGGTGCTTACTCAAATGAAAGGAAAACCCGTCTATGTATAGACGGGTATACAAATGTTCACAACAGCTTTCTTTGTAGTAGTTAAAAACTGGAAACCATCCAAATGTCCATCAACAGGTAAATGGATAAGCCATGGTATATCCGTACAGTCCAATACTATTGAGCAATAAAAAGGAATGAACTACTGGTATGTGCAAAAACATGGATAAATCACAAAAGTCATTATGCCATGAAAGAAGCTAAGCAAAAAAAGTACATACTAAATGATCCCACACATATAAAATTCCAGAACTGGAAAGCTAATCTATAATAATCAAAAGCAAGTCAGCGGGTATCTGGGAAAGGGGAAGTGGGGGAGGGATGCATTGCTGGGTATGCTGGAAAGGTCTGGGATCTTGACAGGGGTGATGGTCTCACAGATGTATACATACATCAGAACTGAACATACTGCACATCTGAAATACATGCAGTTTATCTCACTTCAGTTATACCTCAATAGAGTTAGGAGGGAAATGTTAAGTGATATAGGAAACTGGGAAGAGAAACGTGATAGAAAGCAAAACATCAAGTATTACAGAGAAGCCCAACTTTCCCTTGAACCCCCTCCCAAGCCCCAATTCTATCCCTCTCCCAGAACCTTGATATCAGTTTGATGTATAAACTTCCAGGTCTTTTTCTGTGTATATGCACGCATACATGCACCTGCAGAAAATACAGAGTACTGTTTTGGAATGGGGTTAGGGAGGCCTAAACAGTGTCACACTAAATCAGCTCTCAAATTCCTTTGACTGGAGGTAGTTTCACGTCTTTGACTGGAGCTAGTTTCACATCAAACCTGTATCTTCGACCTGCTGTGTGATAGGCCCACAGAGCTCTACCCTCACTGGTGGGCTTTTTACTTTGTTTCATGTTTCTTTCCAGTACTGTTTCATTCCCCTGTGTCTTGAAGGGATATGACAGGCAGAGGTGGGGAGCTGCAGAGCTGTCTTAGGAGTCTCACTGCCTTCGAATCCAACCCCCACATACTGCTGAATTCATCTTCAAGAATCCACTCTGACCACATCAGCCCAGCCCTCTGCTGCTTCCAGAGTCAAGTCCTGATTTCATGGTCTGGCCTTCAGACCTTCGAAAGCTCTGAACTTGGCAGAGATGCCTAGTTGCCCACCAAATACCAGTCTCTCCTTTCTTCCTTATAACTGAACACTGGGTGGCAACATTCCAGGCTGGAAAACTGCATTTTCCAGCCTCTCTTACACTTAAGGTGGCCATGTCACTATGTTCTGGCTAATGTGAGACAGGCAGAAATTGCTGGGTAGAGGTTCCAGGAAAGAGGACTGACTCAGGAGGCAGACAGCTTTTGACTTTCTTCCCTGTTCATTCTTCTTGCCTGGAATGGAGCTGTGAAGGCTTGAGCCACAGTAGCCATCTTGACATCATGAGGTTTTAAGGACCAAAGCAACAACAGAACCATCTCACCAATACCCAATGCCTAGCCCTATGCATTTATTTTACATGATAAATAAGCCTTATTGTGTTAAAGCCACTGTTGTTGGGAGATTTGTTTCTCTAAGCTGATATAAACTGAAATTCTCCCTCCAGCCTCGTTGCCACAGTGTTCTCCTTTGGGGCCCCACACTCTCACTAACTGAATCCCCAACCTATCCTGAATTCTATGGAAAAGAAATATGTTGGTATACATAGCTGGTACTTAGCTGGATTATGGTAATTATACTTTTAAAACTAAAATATTAGAGGAATGAGACTACCTCTGTCACCTAGGTGGCCTGTGGCTAGTTAATAAACTAGGAAATGAAACAAACAATAACAATTTAAAATTGGCCTTCTCCCCTGGGGTCTTTGCTCATGCTGAGCTCACTCCCCTGCAGTGAACTCTCAGTGTGTACCCATCTCCAACTGAGAAAATTCTACCTAGCTCTCAGAAGGTAGTTACATATCAGCTCCTTTAGAATGTCATTCTGGATTTCCAGCCTTCTCCCAGGTAAATTTATTCCTTCCTTCAACAAATATTTTTGAGCCACCAGGCACCAGGCACCATGCCAGGCGCTAGGGACCCTGGGGTGAACAGGGCTGTTTCTAACATCTTAGCCGAGGGTGGCAGGGGGACAGGCAATAAACAACAGACACTCAGATAATCAGATGGTGACAAGTGCTATGAAGGACAGTCAACAGGACAGAGAAAGGCTGAAGGCTGCTTAGACGGGGTGTCTGAGAGGCCTTTCCAAGGAGGTGACATCTGAGTTAAGATTTGGAAGCCAGATGGAGATGGCCTTGAAGAGATTTGCAGGGGGGAGGGGTTTCAAACAGAGGGCACAAGAAGGTAAATGCCTAAGGGAGCAAATGAGCTTGGACATCTGAGGAAGACAAAGAAGTGGGTAAGGCTGGAGCCCTGAGTTGGCAGTACAAAGGTAGGAGCTGGGGCAGGAGGTGGGGTAGGGGTAGATCAGGCCCTATGAACCAGCTGGGGATCTGAGTTTCAACCTACCTCCCAGAAGTTTATGGTAAAAATCATGGGAGAAGTGCACTTAGAGTGCCGAGGACTCTCCCAGACCCGTCAGCCCCATTTCAGAGTCCCTGGCACAACTTCTAACTGCCATCATGAGGGTCTCTTTGCTAGAGGCTCTCTCTGGCCGGGAGATGCTCTGTCCAGGGACTGCCAGCAGCTGATGTAAAAGGCCCAGCTCCCTCACCCTCAGGTGGAATAAGTCTGGGGCTCATGTCCTACATTGTCCCACAGGGCTGCCCAGAGGTGGGGCCCCAGTTATCCACAGTGGTAACTGACTCTATCATGTATGTTTTATTGACATCTCTCTGGGTTTCCTAGGGCAGCCCTTCCAATCAACTAGTAGCACCGGGATCCTTCTGGGGGACCCCAGCCCAAGGTAGAGACATTCTGGGTGCAGGGTAGGGCACCAGGGGCCGCCGCTCACACACCTGCATCCCAGTGATGGAGACGTGGTGCGACTCCACCGTGGGCCGCCGGGGCAGCCGCGGCGAGGACTGCGGGGAGCCCACTGGCGAGTGGGGCAGCGCCGGGTAGACGCACCGCCCATTGGCACCCAGCAGGGACCGCTCCTGCAGAGAGAGCTTGCGACTGGAGAAGTGGGGCCGAGCCTGAGACGCCGCGGCGTCAAGGGTGATCTCTCCGCCATGGGCCTCCAGGGGCCGGTCCCGGGTCAGACCGTGGTCCACAGCGCAGGCCGGCTCGCACTCAGTGACCACGATGAAGGACTCCATGCCCAGACGAATGCTCAGGGAGGAGAGGCCCCGCAGGGCCTCACAGGGCTTCTGGCCTTCGCTGCTGCTGCTGCTGCCGCCCCCGCCCCCCAGCTCATCCTGGGGGGCCGCCCGGTCGCTGCTGGGCTGGCTAGAGACGCATGATGACATGGTGCGTGTGCGGACCTCATGCGACACAGATGTGCCCGGGCACTCCCATCCGGCAGCAGCGCCACCTGCAGGGAGAGGAAGCATTAGCTGCCCCCACCCTGGGCGGCAGGGCTATCCAAGAGGGGTCTTTCCGGCGGCCCAGGCCCATACCTCATTCCTGCTTTGAGTTGGAGTCCTTAAAAAAAAGAAAAAGCTTAAAGAACTGTGTGATCATATGTCTTTTGAGTCTATATGGAAGAGCTTAGGCCACTTTTCCTCATTGTATCTTTTTTTTTTTAATGTATAGCTGATTTACACAGAACTTACATTAGTTACTGCTGTACAGCAAAAGAGATTCAGTTATATATGGTATACATTCTTTTTTATATTATTTTCCATTATGATCCATCATGCATGCTAAGTCGCTTTGGTTGTGTCCGACTCTTTGAGACCCCCCATGGACTACAGCCCGCCAAGTTCCTCTGTCCAGAGAATTTTCCATGCAAGAATACTGAAGTGGGTTGCCATATTCTCCTCCAGGGTATCTTCTTGACCCAGGGATCAAACCTGTGTCTCCTGCATTGACAGGCGGGTTCTTTACCACCTGGGAAGCCCTATGACTTATCACAGAATACTGAGTCTAGTTCCCTGTGCTATAGAGTAGGCCCTTGTAGTTTCACATTTCCTTATTTTAAAAGCTCCTCCTCACACAAAACAAGAATTCCAAATTCAATTCCTGTAGAAACCAAGTATGAGAAAACCCCAAAATTGAGCACCCACACCCCCTGCAGAGGTGGCAGCTACTTCTAGTTCAAGCCAATTGTTGTTAAGCAAGGACTGGAGCCTAGAATTGTCTGGTTACCTCCTCACCTCTCTTTTTTTTCAAGATAAGATCTAAAGCCAGGATGTTAAATGAGATCTCTTTATTTTTTTCTGTTTAAATCAGCAGTTATTTTAAATATTTTAAAATGTTGGGCAGGTGAAATGAAACACTTTTGCATGGTGACCTCTAGGCTGCATCATTTCATATCAGCAATGATTCTGACAGCACTTTACAGTTTATAAAATATCTTCCACACATCAGGATAATTTCACAAGCACTCTACATTGTTGGTTTGCCATCATAACCTCATTTTGTAAATGGGAAGACTGTGGCTCAAGAGAGGGAGAGGGATTTGTCCAGGTCTCCTAATGTGAAGACCATGCACTCGGGAGTCCAGTCGCCTGGCCTGATCTCAGGCCAACAATTCTCAACTGAGGAGTAAGGCGTCAGGGGTCATACCAGAGGAAGAACAGGCACTCAGAGAGTATGTGAGCCTGGGTGATTGTGTTGTATGAAGAGTCAGGCTCTACATACTTATGATCTAATGTTCCCCTAGTTCAGCCCTCACCTAGTACCTGCAAGATGAAAGGCAAACATGAGATTAAAATAAAAAGTTAATATCAAATAACTTGGTGGTTGCTCAAAAGATTAAGCAGAGAATTACCATGCTGCTGCTGCTGCTAAGTCGTTTCAGTTGTGTACGACTCTGTGCAACCCCATAGACAGCAGCCCACCAGGCTCCCCCATCCCTGGGATTTTCCAGGCAAGAACACTGGAGTGGGTTGCCATTTCCTTCTCCAATGCATGAAAGTGAAAAGTGAAAGTGAAATCGCTCACTTGTGCCGGACTCTCAGCGACCCCATGGACTGCAGCCTACCAGGCTCCTCCATCCATGGGATTTTGCAGGCAAGAGTACTGGAGTGGGGTGCCTTTGCCTTCTCCGAGAGAATTACCATATGACCAAACAATTCTGTTCCTAGGTATATACCCAAGTAGCTTTACTCAAAACAGCCAAAAGGGAAAAAACCAACCTACACATCCACTGACAGATGAATGGATAAGCAAAATGTGGTCTGTCTACACAACGGAATATGACTAAAAAGGAAGCAACACAGGCTACAACCTCCATGAACCTCAAAAACATGACGTTAAGGGAAAGGTGCCTGACACAAAAGATCATATGTACATGATCCTATTTATATGACGTTTTTAGAACAGACAAATCCATATAGGCAGGGAGTAGATTAGTGGTTGCCTAGGAGTGGGGAGGTGTTAGGGGAAATGGGGAGTGACTGCCAGTGGGTATAGGGTCTCCTTTGGGGGTGATGAAAATATTTTGGACCTAGACAGAGCTGATGGTTGCCCAACACTGTGAATGAACTAAATGCCACTGAACTGTACATTTTTTAAAACTATTTTTATTTTAATATTTATTTAATTATTTATTCGGCTACAGCAGGCCTTTGTTGAAGCATGCGGGATCTAGTTCCCTGACCAGAGATCAAACCCGGGTCCCCTGTATTGGGAGAGCAGAGTCTTAGCCACTCGACCACCAGGGAAGCCCCTGAACTGTACATTTTTTAAAAATTAATTTTATGTTATGTGAATTTAGGAAAAAAAATAAAAAGACTGACACTCCCTCAGACTGTCAATTTCTTCTGTCTCTGGGACAGAATATTAACCTTTGGTTCGTATGTTTGACAAATTCTGCTGGACAAATGTCACAGGTAGCACTGGAATTCAGGAAGTACATCCACAAATGATAGCTCCACACTGATCATCCACATCACAAAGGTTCCAGGAAAACAGTGAGGACTGAGGAGGGATATTTTATGAATGAATATAATGCTATCTCTTTAAGACACTGGGTGACAGTGCTGGGGGGTCGTGAAGAAGAAAATACAGATGGGAGCAGAAAGCCAGTGTTCCTGGAGGGCCTGGTTGAGGGACAGAGAATTGCTACCTGCCCTCTTGGGACAGTCCTGTGAGAAGCATTTATGGAATAGTGTCTATGTATGCAATCTGGACCGTAACTGGACAGATGGGGGTCCCTTATGGAGCAGAGAAAGACTACTGGGAAAGGAATTAAGGAAATAAAAACAGCATCCCAGCCCAGACATGGCATGATTTATGAACCCACAGAGTTCAGCGTAGAGGAATGACAATGTACCCAACCATATGACAAGATGCTCAGCCTCAGTTACAGTAAGAGAAGTGCAAATTCAGACTACAAGGAGAGCTTCCCTGGTGGTCCAGTGGTTAAGAGTCTGCCTTGCAATGCAGGGGACACTAGTTCGATCCCTGGTCCAGGAAGATTCCACATGCTGTGGGGCAACTAAGTCCATGCATTGCAACTACTGAGCCTACGCTCTAGAGCCCACGAGCCACAACCACTGAAGCCTGTGTGCCCTAGAGCTCATGCTCTGCAACAAGAGAAGCCACCAAAATGAGAAGCCTCGGCAATGCAACTAGAGAGTACCCCTACTTACCACAACTAGAAAAGCTCACATGCAGCAATGAAGACCCAGCACAGCCCAAAATAAATAAACTGCAAGGAAATGGTTTGGTGGGTAATCAAAAAGTTAAATGTAGAATCACCATTTGACTCAGCAATTCCATATATATACATATATATATATACACACACACACATACACACACCCCAAAAAATTGAAAGCAAGGATTCAAACAGAAACTTAGACACCCATGTTCACTGCAGCATTATTCACAATAGCCAAAAGCTAGAAACATCTCAAGTGTCTATCAGTGGAAGAATGGATAAACAGAGAGTAGTTTGTTTAGACAATAAAATATCATTCAGCTATAAAAAGGAATAACATTCTGACATGTGCTATAACGTGGATGAGCCTTGGAAACATGCTAAGTGAAACAAATCAAACATTTAAAAAACCAAATACTGTATGACTTCACTTAGATAACAGGCAAATTCAGAGAGACAGAAAGTTTAGAATAGAGGTTATCAGAGACTAGGGGAGAGGGAAACAGGGAGTCATTGGTTAAGAGGTACAGAGTTTCTGTTTGGGGTGAAGAAAAAGTTCAGGAAATGGATTAGCAGCGATGGCTGCATAACATTCTGAATATAAACAGGGCCACTGAATTGTACACCTGAAAGTGGTTAAATGGTAAATTTTATGTTATATATATTTCACCAAAATTAAGAAAAAAATAATAAAGCTACAATAAAATATCTTTTTTCCAACTATCAGATTGGCAAAGACAAAAAATATAGCTAACAGTACTATTTTTTATGGGGAGGATGATCAATCCTAAAGGCAATCAACCCTGAATATTCATTGGAAGGACTGGTGCTAAAACTGAAGCTCCAATACTTTGGCCATCTGATGTGAAGAACTGACTCTTTGGAAAAGACCCTGATGCTAGAAAAGACTGAAGGCAAAAGGAGAAAGCAGCAGCAGAGGATGAGATGGTTGGATGGCATCACTGACTCAATGGACATGAGTTTGAGCAAGCTCCAGGAGATGGTAAAGGATGGGGAATCTTGGTGTGCTGGGGTGCTGCAGTCCATGGGGTCACAAAGAGTCAGACACGACTGAGCGACTGAACAACAACAAATGAATTAGTAGCACCCTCATGAAGGGAAATTCACCATTATCTAATAAAATTCCAAATGCACATACCTTTGACTTAGCAATTTTGTACCTGAGTATTTAGCCTATAGGCAATCTCACACATAAGAAATGATACATGTACAAGATTATGTTGATAGTGTGGTTTGAAATGACTATCCACGGTGGACTGAGCAAATAAAATGAGGTACATGTAGCCCAGGAGAAAATCATGCATTTATTTTAAAAGAGATGACTCTGCTCATCCTAATATGAACTAGCTCCAAGACATACTGTTACATGGGAAAAAACCCATGTAACAAAGGCACTGGCATGCTGCTGTTGGCACAGTGAGAAAGGACCATACATCCATACATAATCGAGTATGCACAGCATATTTCTGAAAAGATACACAAGAAAATGGTAACAGTGGCCTCAAGAGAAGACAACTGGTTTGCAGAAGTCAGGGTGGGGGACAGGGTGGGAGGGACTAAATTTTCACTGTATTTACTTTCACTCCCATAAAAGTAAGTAGGCAAATAGTAACTATTCAGAAATGAATTTTTAAAAGAAAGTAACTGTAACCACAAGAGGAATTAGGATGATCAGGCCTGACTGAAAGAGCAGTTGGAGGAGGGAACAGTTGACCCTGTCTCCTAACCCTCTGTCCCACTCCGGCTGTATCTGAGAAAACAATCATTAAATGTCCCCTGTCTTGACTTTCTCTTCAGTGAAAGAACACAACCTGAGTTCAATGTTCTCCATAGTCCCAGTTGCTGCTGCTTCATATATCCTTTTTATCATCCTTATTTCCTAGGAGTGGAAAAGCAGAGCCCTTGAAGTTCGACTGCCTGGGGTGGTGGCCTTGGTTTTCTTATCTATAAAATGGGCACTCACCCAAGAGTCATGAAGATTAACTGAGCTAAGAACTCAATATTCATGTCTGGTGCATGCTTAAAGTGCTCAAAAACCTCCTCTTTCAACAAAAACCTATTGAATGCCCATGACCTGCCAGGCTGTGTTCCAGAATGGTCTTCCTCCCATGTGCATTCTGTAGCCTTGGCATCAAGGGCCTGCCTCCCCTCCACAGGCCTGTCCTCCTTCCCAGGGCCACTTCTGACAGGGCTGCAGAGTTCCTGAAAAGAAAACTAGTCTGGCAGCAACTGAGAAAGTTAATGGAAAATTTTTTTTTCTTGCCAACGGGAAAACAATTGCTTATCGATCGCCACTCCAGGCCAAGGACACCAAACCATCCACTCCCGGCAAGGCTGCTTTTAATCAGTCTCCGTGACAAAGCTAGTGTCTGGCCTGTGCCTTGGCTCTTGAGGCCTGGAGGAGAAATAAGGGGGGAAAAAAATGCACCAGCTGGGGCAGGGGCAGCGGTTGGGATGGAAGTGGGGACCTCTGTGCTGGAGGAGCAGATGTGTCCAGGTCTCAAGAAAGAGCCCCAAGGGACACAAACTTCCGTGCCTCAAGGCCTCCTGGAGGCCACACACTGGGTTTGCAGCGAGGCCTGGCAGGCAAGGCCTTGGTCACTCAGCACCACTGACCCCATAGAGTCTAAGCCAGAGTCTGACTGGTTTTAGGGTCACATATCCTCTGAGGTCACAGCCTTTAAAGGGGCTGATGAACATTACCAACACTCCCAGGGGGACGGGGGTGGGGGAGTGGGCAGCAGAATCACACAAAAGACGATGGTTTGTATTCTATCAGCTACATTCAACTGAGCACTTTACCAGTCATGGTTAAGGCTCTGTCTAGGTTATCATTTAATCCTCACAGGCCCTCTGCGAGAGAGGGACAGCTAAGCATTCGATTTTGGGTGGGGGGCGGAGAGCTGAGGTCTGACAAAATTCTAAAAGTCCCCTCCTCGAGCCTCCTGTCCAATCCTTGGGTCACTCCCTAGGCCCTGAAGCCTCCCTGCCGCCCTTGGCTGGCAAGACCTCCCTCCCCTCTCACAGGTGGCTCAAATGGAGGACCAGAACCTTCCTGGAGCAGATGGACCGGGCCTCAGGCCAGAATGAAGGGAACGCTCCTTCCTCTGCCAGGAAGCCAAGTGCACGGGCCTCCAGGAAACGCGCTCCCGTTTCCTGGGGGCAGTTTCCAACCTGCCCTGCTTACCAAGTGCCAAGCCACCACCACGGGAGCCTCAGCACAGCAAGTAGCCAGAGAGCGAGTAGCCAGGTATATGCCCTGACCCATGTCACAGGGTCCTCTGCAGGCTCCTCTGAGGTCCCAGCAGACACCCCAGGACAACAGAGGGGCCCAAAAAGCTGTGCGGATGCTGCCAAGGCCAGAGACGATGTACTCCCTGGGATAACAGGCTTGGGCAGCCACATCCTCTCTCACCTGAGGAAAAAGGCCTAGGGAAGTCCAAAAGGAAATTCACTCATCCATTCCTCCCTTCAACAAGTAACTCCTGGGGACCTACTATGTGCCAGATAAACAGAATAAATGTAATTTCTGAAAAGCAGGCGCACAAGTGACTCTATAAGCACAAACTAGAGGAGAAAACCAGGATAATATCAAAGAGAACAACACAGGGACCCGGGGCGGGGGGGGGGGGGGGGGTCTGAGTGGGAGAGTCCAGGTCAAGAGAGACCTCACTTGGGGCAGTTGTATTTAGGCTGAGACCAACAGGGTGAGTTGGTGCTAAGGGGGCAGCAACTTGTTCCAGGAGGAAGAAAGAGCTTGAGAAAGCTCTGCACCAGGAAAGAGGTGGGAGAGGGGAGGGAACAGAAGGAAGACTCATGGAACTGAATGGGGTCAGGGGACAGTGGGCAGTTGGAGGGGCCAGAGCATAAGAACTTTGTTGGAAGCTGATGGGAGCAGGAGGGGTGGCCCAGGCAAAGCCACAGAGGCCCCACTCGGCACCGGTTATGGGTTATGGAATTGTGTCCCCCCAAAAAAGATATGCCAGGGTCCTAATGCAATATGACTGGTGTCCTTAAGAAAAGGGGGAAATCTGGACAGACCCACACTACATGGAGAACACCATGCGAATGTGAAGGTAGAGACTGGGGTCCTGCACCTGCAAGTCAAGGAACGCTCAAGACTGCCAACAGCCACCAGACATCAGAAAAGAGACAAGGAACAGATTCTCCTTCACAGCCCTGGGAAGAACCAGCCCCACCACACCTCCATCTGGGACTTCCGGCCTCTAGAACTTCCGGCCCTTGGACTTCCGGGACTGTGAGATAATGCATTTCTGTCGTTGAAGCTGCCCAGTTTGTGGTACTCTGTCACGGCAATCCTAGCAAACTAGCACAGCTCCCCACCCAACCACACAAGCCTACTGCCCCAGAGGCCACAATGCAGAGGATGTCTCTCAGAACTTACGTGGGAGACCTGGGAGGCTCGGCGGCAGCAGCTGCTGCAACGCTGAGACTTGACATCAGCTGGAATATTCCAGATTCTGGGCCTTGGCCCAGCCAAGCAGTCTTTATCAGACTCAGTGACACAGACTCTTAAACTGTCTCTCCTTGTATAATCTTTAGTTTGGAGGCATTGAAACTGACCGCTTCCCCCAGAGACAAGGGTCCTTCCTTGAGAGGACATGAGGGATAGTGCTGGCTTTTTTTTTTCTTTCTTTCTTTAATCTATAATTTATTTATTTATTTTTGGCTGAGCTGAGCAGCTTGCAGGATCTTAGTTTCCCAAACAGGGATTGAACCAGGGCCCTGGGCAGTGAAAGCACAGAGTCCTAACCACTGGACCACCAGGGAATTCCCATAGTGCTGGCTTTGGAGTGAACAGAGTCCATCCCCATCACAGTCCTTGGAGCCAAAAGTCCCTTTCGTGTGATGGCTGGCCACCCAATGTATTTTGCTTGGCCTACACTGTGTTTAAAACTATTTGAATGAGATGCCAACATTTCAGAGCCAGGAGATTTCAGATGAAAAATCAAAATGTCCAGTCTCTTGAAAAACTGAACACTGATAGCACTGAGCCTGAATTCTTTCCTGGCAACAACTCCCTGTAGCTTTGGACAGTAGACTTACTGGCTTGCATGCCACAGTCCTCACCGCTCCCCCTTGGCTTCCCAACGCCAAGGACAGGCTGAGTGCCATGTTACACATCTTCCTGCTTTTCCACCTCTCATCACCTATCTCACCCCTACAGGCCCTATTCTGAGAAGCACTGGACCTTAGTGCTGTAAAGGGCACGCATCAGTGATCACCTATTCTAACCATTTCATTTCACCGATGAGAAAAGGAAGGCTCAGACAGATTTACTGATTTGTCCAAAGTTATTCAGTGGTTTCAAGCAGGGCTAAAACTGGTTGAGTTTTTCAGAAAGGGCCTAAAAATGACAGGTGTAGCCTTGCAATGTCCACATATTGTGTCCAGAAGGAAGTCCAGGCTGAGCCAAAATCTCTAACAAAGAGGAATATCTAAGCCCATTCCTCTGGCTCCCTGACACTCCAACCTGTGTGAGAAGCAAGAATGTGAAGGTGCGGTGTTTTACAGTGATCAGAAGATGTGCATGGGCATAGAGACGTCAGCGTGACTTAACTTGTGAGAGGGTTGCCTTTCCCTTTCTTGTTTATTGGACTCCAGGACCTAGAACTTTCTAGAACACTGCCAGCACTCAATAAATACTGGCCAGAGGTTACTGTTTATTTTATTCATCCCAAGACCACTCAGAAGGTCAGACGCTTTCTTTAGCTGGCCTTGAATCCATCCAAGTTCCTTTAGTCTGATAACAGCAGCCTGATTCACGTCTGGAACCGATCCTTATGTGTCAAAGGGGACTCCGTGGAGCTGGCTGTGCTGTCAGCTTTAGGGGTCCACTATGACTCAAGTCTGGTCAACTGGGCATCAATTGCTCTATTCAAGTGATTGTTTCAAGAGTAGATGTGTGATCCAAGTCAGTCTACTAAAGTCTTATTCTAGGATTTTGTGGAAGTATTAAGAATGTCTCTTTCTGCGGAACACAGAGCAATGAAGATGTACTTCTAGAGTTACCAGGGGCTTGATAGAACCCTTCCTTAGAATGAAGCTGAGAGAGAGAGGAGAGAGACAGAAAAGAATTAAAGTTAGAGACATTGTGTGGGCACCTGGATCTAGCCCTGCCTGAAGCCCATGTATCCCCAGGAGTTTTTAATCTACATAAGCCAATAAATTCCCACTTATTGCATAAGCTAGTTTGCAGTTGGTTTTCTGACATTTACAACCAAAGGACCTAACAGACAAATGATACAGAGGTAATTGACAGAAAAGCTTCTCCAAGCTCCCTGACAGATGATCAGTTCCCTACACTTTAAGGCTCCCAACCAGGCCAAACTGCTAAGCAGCTGAAACCCCTGACAGCCTTCACATTGACAGTTTGGCAGACACCAACATTTTCAAATTGCTTTAAAAATTTTTTTTAATTTTAACAGGAAAAAAAAATCGAAAACAGGGAAGGAAAGGGCTTATCAACAGGATGGAATGAAGGGAAGAAACTAACTAGTATTTTTAACACAAGAATCAACAAGTTGAGAAAGTAGCACTGACATATAACAGAGGGAGCTATATAACAGAGGGAGCTCAGCCTGGTGTTCTGTGATGACCTAGAGGGGTGGGAAGTCGGGAGAGGAGGGAGACTCCAGAGGGAGGGGATATATACAGAATTACGGTTGATCCACACTGTTGTAGGCAGATACCAACACAACATTATAAAGCAATTTTATTCCAATTAAAAAATTGTTTAAAAAATGACATCACTATAGCAGCAGCCATAGTCATTGTAGATGCAATAATAGTGATAACCAGTCTTTAGCGCTGGCTGAGTGGCAGGCACTACACTGTGATACACCGTGCATGTATCATCTCATTTAACCATCACAACAACCTTTTGAGTTAGGTACTATTACCATGCTTATCTCACCTATAAGGAAAACTGAAACACAGAGTCTGAGTGACTTATACCAAATCACACAGTGATTTGGGAAAGTACAGGTGTTAAATCAAAGGCTCCTAGAGAGCCGGGAGTATTGTGATCGAGGGCACAGCCCTTCTCCTTAGCTGGTGACCTTGAGGGATAACAATGTCTACCTCACCTACCACCACACAGGTCCCTGCACACAGCAAATGCTCCCTAAATAGAAGCTGTTGCCAAGAAAGCACTTCAGTGGCTATCAAGTTCAAGCCCCTTTAATTTATATTAAAATAATTTTTTTCTAATCACACCATGCGAATTTAACTCTTTCCATCTTTCCTTCTAATTCTTATCCATATGCATCACTTTTTACAAAATTAAAAGCAGAGTGTGCCTATAATTTCGCATCCTTATCTGTGTCAAGAATTTTGCATACATTCTCACAGCTTTCATAATCAACACACTAGGGCTCCAAAAGTAGTGGTTGAGACCCAGGGAGGTGAGAAGACCTCTCCTAGGCAGCCCAGCAGGTCCCAGGCAAGGCCAGGGCATGACCCCTGACCCCTGCAGTGTCCCCTTCTGCCCTGGATGCTGGGCAGAGTAAGAACCTCCACTGTCTTAAGAGTTCCTAGAAAGCTATGGTTAGGTCAAAAATGCAATATCGCAGAGAGAGAGAGAGCATCCCCCATCACACACAGGTAGCTAAGGCCAGGTGTGTGCAGATGGTCCTTGCCTTGAAGAACATGAATGAATGGGTGAGTGTGGGTGTGGATGTTGGGGGTATTTGGAAAAATGAGGTAAAAACCATCTTACTTTCTCTACTCCCACTGAATCCCTCCCAGTCTTTCACTGAACCTAAGGAAGACAATCTAGATAGCATATTGAAAAGCAGAGACTACTTTGTCAACAAAGGTCCATCTAGTAAAGGCTATGGTTTTTCCAGTAGTCATGTATGGATGTAAGAGTTGGAATATAAAGAAAGCTGAACACTGAAGAATAGATGCTTTTGAACTATGGTGTTGGAGAAGACTCTTGAGAGTCCCTTGGACTGCAAGATTCAACCAGTCCATCCTAAAGGAGATCAGTCCTGGGTGTTCATTGGAAGGACTGATGTTGAAACTGAAACTCCAGTACTCTGGCCACCTCATTCAAAGAGTTGACTCATTGGAAAAGACCCTAATGCTGGGAAGAATTGGGGGCAGGACAAGAAGGGGAAGACAGAGGATGAGATGGCTGGATGGCATCACCAACTCGATGGACATGGGTTTGGGTAGACTCCGAGAGTTGGTGATGGACAGGGAGGCCTGGCGTGCTTCGATTCATGGGGTCACAAAGAGTCGGACACAACTGAGCGACTGAACTGAACTGAACTGAAGGAGAAGTCCAGCAGTTCATGGGGTCCTAAAGAGTCGGACATCACTAAATGACAACAACAAGGAGGAAGTGGGAAACAATTGAAATTTCAATTTGTAATGAAAAAAAGACCTGACTCCAACATTCTGCAGCTTGACAAATCAGAGGGAGGGGGCCGACTGGGAATCTACAGGCACTGGGGCCTCGCCCACACACAGTCCTTCTCTCTTCTTCTTCCCTGCTGTTTGGAGGTGATGCTAAATCTGGCTTCCTCCCTTCCCAGCTTCCAGCACAAAGCACCCCCAGTCAAGGGCAAAAAAGGGCTGGAAGCTGGCTCTGGGGGTCCAATCTTGTCCCCTACACTTTGACCCAGAGGGCGGTAGAATTGTCTGGAAAAAATCTAATTAAAATCTCTACAGAGGCCTTAATGGCAAAATCCCGAAGGGCTTTAAAAACTCACAAGGGAGGTGTCCTTTCCTCCACACCCTGCCTCCCCTCACCAAACCACTGGTTCCCCATTTAAACTTCTCAAACAGAGGTTTATCTTAGGCACCTCCCACTGTGTGCCTTCCCCACCCACCCTCCCACTCACTTCCCACCCCATGCCCAAGAGGAGGCGTAAAGGGGCAAAACCTTGGCCTCCCTCCCCATTTCCTTGGGGGACTATCAATATCTCCTCTCCAGGTTGAAATTAGCATTTTTATCTCTGCAACCGCCATCTCTCAACTATTTACAGAAGCCAACAGGGATAAAAAGGGACAACATAAAAATAGTTGCTCAGCAGCTTTCTGGGGGTGAGGAGGGTAGGGGCACAACAGACTCTTCCCATTTTCTTTCTTCTCTCCTTTTCAAAACAGAAAAAAAAAAAATTTTTTTTTCATCTTTTCCAAACCAATCCTCAACAGTTCCAGACCGCTCAGTCAGGCATTCCTTAGGGACAAGGATCAAGTCCCAGCATTCCTTGGCTCCCAGGATGGGGCTTGTCACCAACCCCACCCAAAAGTGTGGGTTCAGTGAAAGATCACCAGCACCCTGCTCTGCCCTGTTTCTGCTCCTGGGCCTCCTTCCAGCCTTCCAAAACCATGAACCAGTCAACAACAAAATTTTTTTCCCTCTATCCACTTTTTTTTTTTCTCTATCCTTAAAATGTTTCATAATTGAGGAGAAAAATTCCGCAGCAAAACTATACACATGACTGAAACTGAAAACACCGGCAGCTAAAATAATTCCTTCCTCGTCTTGGTCACTAGCATCCCCCAGCAGGGAATGCCAGAGGTCTTTCCTGTGAAGTCTAACAGCGCTCCTTTTAAAAATGCCCTTCTTTTTGGTTTTATCAAGGAAGGGATCCAATCAGGGAAGGAAGAAAAAGTAACCATTCAAAATCTTTTTTCTTTTCTTTTTTTTTTTTTTTGAGAGCACAACCATTTGGAAATCATTTCCACACCATAATATCCTGGGAAAGGTGGATTCCACTCCATGAGAACATGGGCATCGTTTGGCAGCATAAGGAAGACGCGGGAGACAGGAGTGCTCAGGATGAGAAGGTATGTCAGGAAACTATACAGATCTCAGGGGACTCAGGCCTTGATTTTCTCATCTGTAAGATGGAGCTGCAGCAACCTACCTAGAGAGTAGCTGTAGAGTCAATCTTCTAGAAAAGTGCCCAGCATACAACATGGCTCATAAGCAATGTTCTCTCTAAAAAGACTATGTTCTCCCTTCTTCTCTGCGCTCCACTTTTCCCAGCCATCATATAGGAGGGGTTGAGGGGCTGGAATTCTCTGGGCTTCCTCCCAGCTCATTGATCATGCCACTACATTTCCATGCTCTTGGTGGGCTTTCCTGGCAAAGCTATCAGGACCTGAGCTGACTCCATGCCTGGCCACAGGATGCCAGCACCATCTGTCTGGTGAGGCTTTCTCTACTTTGTGGATTTCCTTACCTGGAAAAGGATCTCACAATATATATACCAATAAAATCACACAGGAACCTGAATTTAACAAATCACGAATGAAATGAATGAAACTGAATAAAATCTAGGCTCTCCCTGAAAGCCACACTGTGAGCTGACCTAGGAAGTGATGGGCTTAGACTGGAGCTAGGAGGGTGAAGTGAGGGAGTTTTGAAAAGTAAGGGAGTTTCCTTGTTTCAGGAAGCTGGTCTCCAGTTGATTGTGGAGAACCTTCCTTCCATCACTTTCTCCCTACAAATAGAATTACAAAGTAATGTCTTGTACCCAGAGGTTTATTAGTTGGGGGCTGCAGAGGCAAACGAAAGTACACAGAAGTTTAAGAAGCTTATGAAAGTACAAAGGCCTTAAGAAGCTCTTATGGGGCTTCCCTGGTGGTCCAGTGGATGGGAATTCACCTACCAATGCAGGGGACACAAGTTTGATTCTTGATCCAGAAAGACTCTACATGCCACAGGGCAACTAAGCCTATTTGCCACAACTACTGAGCCGGAGCTCTTGAGCCCATGCTCCACAATAAGAGAAGCCACCTCAGTGAAAAGCCCACACAGCCCAACTAGAGAGTAGCCCCTGCTCATCGCCAACTAGAGAAAGCCCAAGTGCAGCAAGGAGGACCCAGCACAACCAAAAATAAGTAAATTAATTAATTAAAATTTAAAAAAGAAAAGAAGTTCTCATGGCAGAAACAATACAAATGTCAGTCAACAGATGAATGGATAAACAAAATGTGGTGTATCCATACACAGAATATTATTCAGTCACAGGAAGGAAGCACTGATACGTTCTACAACAAGGGTCAACGTTGAAAATATTATGTTCAATGAAAGTTAGACTAAATAGGTCCTATATTCCTAACAGGTCAGTATATGACAAGCACAGCCTGAAGGGAGAAAAGTCAGTTCCAAAAGGGAAATGGCGATTTCCTCAGTTTTCCAGTTAAAAAGGCACAGAAGTGAGGCTGAAGGCCGCTGCAGCACCATGGAGCCAGTGTAGCCCACATCTGGGTTATCTGGCCCAGTCCAAAGGGGAGGAGCTACCGGGAAAGCAAAACATCTGTGCAAAATAGCAAAACAAGGCCCTCTGACCCAAAGGAAAATCTGAAATAGCATTTGCCCGAAATCCCCGGCATCAAGAAACAAGAACCAAATGCTTCCCACAACCACCATGATCCTGAACGAGCTACTCAGACTCTCCAAGCTCATCCATGAAATGGGTTCATGATGCGGTCAGGGCAATTCTGTGGCCCACGTTAAAATCTCACCCAAAAAGCCCTGAAAACAGGCTTGGCCTGCCCACCACCCATCCCTTTCTCCTGAGAGAGGCGCTTCCCCACCAACCAGCCCATCTGGGATGCAGTTCTCAAGAAGGGGATTCCAGGTTACTCCAGAAAGTTCCCTCTGCTAGGTCATGCCTTCCTACTCCCCTCCCCTCCTCCTATCCAATATCCACTTTTCAGTCCATCCTTCAAAGTTCAGCACGAATGACACCTCCTTGAGGAAGCCTCGGGTATTCACACCAGCCAGAAGGGATTTCTCCAGAACTCCCACTGCCCTCTGCTTCCTCATTCCCACAGCACTTATTCCTCCTGGTATTTCTCAGCAGGAGCACTCTTAGCCATTTAGGGCAGGACAATTCTTCCTGCCTGCCTGCAGGATATTTGGCATCCCCAGCTTCTGCCTACCAGAAGTCAGGAGTGCTCAGCTTCATTTTGACAACCAAAAGTCACCCTCACACTTCTCCAAATGCTCACCAGGAAGGTGGAAACACCCTTGATGAGAACTACTGCATAGTTGTTAGTGAATATACTTGTCTACCAGCCCACCAACAACCTGGAAACAAACTCAAGCCCAGGTAGATCAGCATCACCAACATGGCACCTCGGCTGTTTTAGCAAACATTTCTGGGCTCCTCAAGAAGCCTAGGGCAGCCTCACAAAGGCCTCGGTTCTAGAACAGCTGATAAAGTGCACAGCCAACCCAGGTTGTGGTGATAAAGACCACAACCTGGGTTGGCTGTGTGACCCTGGGCAAGTTACTTAGCCTCTCTGAAACTTTCTATAAAATGAGCTAACTCCTAGCAAACTGCAGGATTGTTTTTAGCCTCAGTTTCCTCATGTATACTACAATGGAGATAAAAATCCCTACCTTAGAGATTTTGGTAGGCAATAAATGGGATAATGCCTGCAACACACAGTATAGTATTTAACACATGCTCTCAGTCAGTCAGTCATGTCTGACTCTTTGTGACCCCATGGACTGTAGCCCATGGAATTTTCCAGGCAAGAATACTGGAGCAGGTTGCCATTTCCTCTTCCAGGGGATCCTCCCAACCCAGGGATTGAACCTGCTTTGGCAGGCGGATTTTTTACTACTGAGCCATCTGGGAAGCTCATGTAACACATAGTAAGAACTCCATAAATGCTGGTTATGAACATTATTATTATTATCCAAGTTAGGGGCCCATCAAATGATGGGCATTACTTTTTAGCACAAAAACAGGCTGTGCGCTCTCCCTACAAAAGGCTGCTCTCCATACAAGAAGGGTTTAGGATCTGCGGTCCAGAAAGAAGTTCTAGGATCCACCACGAAGCTGCACTTTGCATAGCATGCACAGTTTGTTCTTAAGTTGTATGATTTTGTGAGGCACTTTGGGGGAGGGAGCCTGGAGTGGGGAGGTAACTCCCGCAAAGCCCTCCTCGTGTTGCTGCCCCTGCCTTCCCCTAGGAACAAGGGAGTCTATGGGGACACAGCTATCTACTTCTCTCTCCCCTGGGGGGCAGAGCCACGGGAGGGGGGTGGTAAATGACAGCAAAGCTCTAATGCACAGAAGTTTCTGTCTCTAGGACTGTGGGAACTTCCAGACTGAGGAAGGTAAAAGTTGCCCCTAAGGAGGAGAGCACTGCACGACCCACCCCGGGCCAGCGTGCCCCTCTTACTGCGGGCACCGAGATCCTCGGCCTCGCAAGCATCATCCCTCTGCCCTAACCTTAGCAAGGAGATAGGAGGGGCTTCGGCGCCACCTCTTCAGCGCCAAGTGAGAGCAGCAGGGCCGCTGGCAGAGCTGTGAAAACACCCCGCTTCCCAAACTGGGCAGTGCAGGGGGTGGGGAAGCCAGGAAAAGCGCAAGGCTGGAACCGGGCGGAGGCGGGGGGACGCGAGGCAGCCCAGGCACCGAGACCAAAGCTGAGCGGGGGCCGGGCCCAGCATCCCCGCATCCCCAAGAGCCAGGTGGAGAGTACCGGCGAAGGCACCTCCCCGCGTTCACAGTATGCAACGGCCCCGAGGTGAATTTAGGTCAAAAAAGACCAAGCCTGTGAGGTTCCGGCTGAGAGAAGGGGGCGGGGGCAGAGAGGGCCGACAGAGGAGAGGCTGAGGGGCTCCCGGTCCCACAGCAGCCGGTCCAGGGTCCCGCCGCCAGGGGTCCAACCCACCACGGCGCCGGTGTGCACCCCTCCGAGACAAGAGGGGAGCGGGGATGGGCCGCTCAAAGTCTGTCAGCCCTCTCCTCGCCTGCGCGCCCCGGCTTTCGCCACCTGTCAAACGCGAGGGGGTGGGCCTAGGCCGCCTCCGAGATCCTTAACTGCCCCGACCGCCGGGGACAACGGTTCCAAACTCCGGGACCGCCCCTGCCACCCGGGCCGGGCGCGGCCCAGCCGAAGCGGCCAGCCCCCGGACCCTGCGCCCTGAAGACGCGGGGGAAGGGGCGCCGGGGGCCGCGTCCCCACGTGGCGGGGTATGGGGCGGCGCACGTGGGGTCCCCCGGCGTCGGGAACCCGGGGTCGGCCTCAGGGCTTTGTCTGCGATCTCGGCCGCGGTCCCGCACCCTGAGGGGGCGAGGGCGCCCGCCGGGGCTGAGGCGGCCGCGTCCCCCGCCCGCGGCCCAGCTCTCGCCGGCTCACCTGGGCTCCACGCCGCCGCCGCCTCCCGCGCTCTGCGTCCCCCGCTCGGCTCCGCTCGGCTCGGCGCGGCCGCGCGCTCCCCTCCGCGGCCCCGACGGGCGCGCGGGGGGCGGGGAGGGAGGAGCCGGCGGGTCCCGGCTCGGGCGCGACGCAGCCGCGGGCTGCGCGGAGATTGGCTGCGGCCTCTGGAAAGCCCGGCCCGGAGCAGCCCGCGCCCGCCGCGCGCCCCCGAGGGCTCGGCCGCGCGCCGAGGAGGGGAGGGAGGCGGGAGCCTGAGGAGACGAAAGTAGCGGCGGGGCTGAGGGCCGGGAGAAGATAGGGGAGGAGGCGGAGGACAGGGAAGTGAGGCAGGGCCTGGAGCGGGGTCGGGAGAGGTTGCGGACCCGCGCGGAGGGCAGAGAGCTGCCGGGGCGCGGGAGCGCGGGAGGCGGCGCTGCAAGTTTGCCTCCGCCCGCGGCGTCACCTGCCCGGCTTCTGCCCGCCGCGGCCGCGGCACTTCGCGCAGGCCGAACGTGCAGGCTGCGCTCGCTTCATGTAGTCAAACGCGGGGACTGCGGGGCGGCGGCTGAGCCACGGAAAGTTCCCCAAGCCTGCGGGTCACCCGCGGCCCCGCCTCGAGGCTCGGCTCCCGTCCCCGGCTGCTACCCCTGCACCAGGCGCCCGGCGGTGGATTCGGCCTGGATTTCGGGTCATCACTCGTTCGGGGGACCCTTCTTCCGCCCCCGCCTCCCCAGAGACCGCTGCTCGGGGCCCGCCCTAAAGACTGGGGGCTGTGTTCCTTTCCCACCGCCACTCCCCCTGAATGTACCGAACTAGAGGAAACCCAATGAAGTTCTGGCTTTCCCAAAGACTACTTAAGTTGCTTTTTGTGACATACATCGTATTCTTCCCAAACATTTTACCCCTTTGGTGCCTGACTTCGTTGGAACCCTTGGAGAGTGTTTGGTCTCTCAGCTGGATGACAGAGCTCCAGGGGGAGGCTTAAGACCTCACAAGGGCTGCCTGTCGCCGCCTGTCCTTGGATGGTTGCAAAACTCAGTCCTGAGTCAAGGTCCAAATTAAAGGTTCGATGTCCCTTTCAGTTTAGTTCCTCTGGCATTTTCACGCAGCAGAAGCGCTCACAAGCAATTCAGAGCGTTCCACTAAGATGACCGCCCGTTCTGGCGTTATTCAACATGCCAGCGTTCGTTGGTAAGAATAAAAACCTGGGAACAACTGTCCTAAATGTTTATCGGGAGAATGGATCAATGAAACGTGTTATAGCCACTTGATGGGATATGATGCAATAGTTCAACTGAATGCCTCATATCTATTTGTACATACAGGGGGCGAGCTCAAAAAGAAATGCTGAGTAAAAGAGCAGGTTGCAGAATACAGTCGTTGTTATTCACAGACACATTCCCTACATACAAGTGGTTTTTTCGTTGCTGTTTTTCTTTTTTCTTCATACAAGTGTTTTAAAAGGCAAAGGGGAGGGTACACCCGTGGCCGATTCATGTTGATATACGGCAAAAACCCTCACAATTTTGTAAAGTATCCTCCAATTAAAATAAATTAATAAAAGCAAAAAACATAAAGGCAAAGGGGATGAGTGCAAATGACAGTTTGCCACTAAGATAAGGAGGCAAGGATAGAGAATACATATGGAAAGCGTAGGGAATGTTGTAAAGTGTCATGTGAAAGTGAAGGTCATTCAGTCCTGTCTGACTTTGTGACCCAGGCCAGAATACTGGGGTGGGTAGCTGTTCCCTTCTCCAGGGGATCTTTCCAACCCAGGGTTCCAACCCAGGTCTTACACATTGCAGGCGGATTCTTTACCAGCTGAGTCACCAGGGAAGCCCAAGAATACTGGAGTGGGTGGCCTATCACTTCTCCAGGGGATCTTCCCAACCCAGGGATCAAACCCAGGTCTCCTGCATTGCAGGCAGATTCTTCACCAGCGGAGCTGCCACGAAGCCCTTGTAAGGTGTCATGCCTTTTATTTACAAATGAATTTGAAGCATTTGGCAAAATTAACCAACAGTCAGTTCTGAATGGCAGATGCATGGTTCTGTATTTTTCTATTGTCTCAAAAAAAAAATTTCTTGGGGTTGATGGGGAGCACTTTGAACATGTCTGACTCTATGGCAGGGGTCAGCAAACTTTTTATGTAAAGTACCATGTAGTAAATATTTTAGGCTTTGCAGGCCCTATGGTCTCTTTTGTAACTACTCGACTCTAATATTCTGGCAGCCATAGACAAAAGTAAGTGAATGGGCATGGCTGTGTTTGAATAAAACTTTATTTATGAACACTGAAAGTTGAATTTCATTTAATTCTCAGTGTCACAAAATATTATTGTTTTGATTTTTCTTCAACTATTCAAAATGAATAAACCATTGTTAGCTAGAGGGACATATAAAAATAGGTGGCATGGCAGATTCAGCCCCTGGGTAATAGTCTAGCAACTCCTGCTTTGAAGAAACCAAAATAAATATTGATCTTTCCCTGTTGCTTGTTAAAATATGCAATTCTGTGTCTACATTGTGTTACTCAAGTGTCTGTATTTTAGTAGAACACTGGAGCTAATACAGGCAAACACAGATATATGTGTGTGTGTGTGGTAATCGCTCAGTCATGTCTGACTCTTTGGAATACTGGAGTGGGTTGTCATGCCCTCCTCCAGGGGATCTTCCTAACCCAGGGATCAAACCCAGTTCTCCCACATTGCAGTCGGATTCTTTACTGTCTGAGCCACCAGGGGACAGCTATGTAAAGTAAGAAGCTAGTTATGTGAGAAACATGTCCATTCAAATCTAAATTCAAACCAAAGACTCACTTCTGTCTGGAAGAATTTCCTGAAATGCTGTGACCCAGGCCCTCCTTGACTTCTCCCCTTTCTTAGCTCCTACAGCAAGGACTGGTCCACTTACTTGATGTTCAGCAACTGTCTCTTCTTTTCCTTTTATATATTTATTATTTGGCTGCACCAGGTCTGATTTGCGGCACTTGGGATCTTTAGTTGTGGCATGTGAGATCTAGTTCCCTGACCAGGCATTGAACTCAGGCCCCCTGCATTGGAGCACAGAGTCTTAGCCACTAAATCACCAGGGAAGTTCCCACTGTGTCTTCTTTAGTCTTTACTTTTCTCTCCTGCCTTCTGACTTGCCAATAGAGCTATACATTCCTGGAGTACAGGTAGATACCATAATGAAACGTTTGCTTACTGTGAACATTGTGGTTAAAAGCAATGACTTTGGAGCCAGTAAGACCTAGCTGAAATCACAGCTTCACTAGTTCCTAGCTCTCTGATGCAAAGAATTGACTCATTTGAAAAAACTCTGATGCTGGGAAAGATTGAAGGCCAGAGGAGAAGAGGACAACAGAGGATGAGATGGTTGGATGGCATCACCGACTCAATGGACATGAGTTTGAGTAAACTCCAGGAGTTGGTGATGGACAGGGAGGCCTGGTATGCTGCAGTCCCTGGGGTCACAAAGAGTCAGACACAACTGCATCACTGAACTGAACTGAACTGAGCCTTGGATGAGTGACTTTGGGTTCATCAGCTGTCAAATGGGGATAATAAACCTAACTCAGAGGCTTGGCTTGAGGTTTAGATGCAATATTGTGTGTAGGGTCCATTAATGGGTAAATGGATAAAGAAGATGTATAATATTTAAACACAATAAAATATTACTTAACCATAAAGTGAGTGAAATCTTGCCATTTGCAACAGCATAGCTGGAAGATACTAGGAGAGTATTATGTTAAGCGAAATAAGTCAGAAGGTGAAAGACATTATATGATTTCACTCATAAGTGGAATCTAAAAAACAGAAAAACAAATAAAACAAAGCAAAGCTCATAGACACAGAGAACATATTGATGGTTACTCAAGGGGAAGAGGGTTGAGGATGGGCGAAATGAGCAAAAGGAATCACATGTATGCTGATGACTAGACTTTTGGTGATGATTACTGTGGAATGCACACAGACATCAAATCATAATGTTGCACCTGAAACATAATGTTACATAACTATTTTACCTCAAAAATATAATAACTCAGTGCCTGGCACTAAAGTGCTCAAAGGTACTATTAATATACTTAGCACAGAGCTAAAAACCCCATCAGTTAGGTGCAATGCTTATTAAAGTGAATTAGAACAGAGCTGAGCAAACACAATTGCCTTTCACTAACATTCAGCCACTCTTATGATAGGAGTCATCCCACTCAAGGGAACCATTTTCTTCTTAAAAGATATGAAATTAAGAACTGGCTTTGCTTTTTGAGTTTTCTTCTCCAAGAACATCAGAGAAACCTATTCTAGGCAAACAGCTCTTGTTGTCTTGACTACACAGATTGCCAAGAAAATAAGTAAACAAAGCATCTGAATCTTATTTTTAAGAAAACTTGGACAGTACAAGGGAGGGGATGAAAAGCAAGACTTTAAAATTATCTCACCCACTAAGAAGGCATCAAACTCCTGCCAAGACTTTGTCTTTTCCTTTCTGAACTGTTCTGTGTTCTACTCACGTTGTCCACTGGAATGTTCCACCTCCCAGATTATGAACATCCAGATAGAGACAGCAGAATTAATCGCACCTATGTACCTTATTTGTTGAATTCTCTCCCATTCAATAAGACAGTAGAAAAAATTCTGGGATTAACAACAACAAAAAAGTCACTGGCGGGGGGTGGGGGAACCTTCCCTGGTGGTCCAGTGGCTAAAATGCCAGGCTTCCAATGCAGAAAGCCTAAGTTCGATCCCTGGTAGGGAATTAAGATCCCACATCCCACACGCATAACAGAAAAAGAGACAGAAAGGAAGGAAGGAAGAAAGAGGACCCTAAGAAGTTTCTTGGTTTTCTTCAATAGGCAGTAATATTAACATGTGTGTTAGTCCCAAACAGAAACAACAGTATAAAAGGGGAAGTCATCAGCAGGAGCATAGATGAAGTTCATTTGCCTTCTATGTATTTTGAGAAAGAAGATAATTAGCCTGACCATCCAAAAATGACAAAACACTGAACAAGTAGTAGTATTCAAGGTACCCAGATGAGCACAGGGCCCCCTAGGTGGCGCTAATGGTAAAGAACCTAACTGCCAACGCAGGAGACTTAAGAGACGCAGGTTTGATCCCTGGATGGGGAAGATCCCCTGGAGGAGGGCGTGGCAACTCACTCCAATATTCTTGCCTGGAAAATCCCATGGACAAAGGAGCCTGGCCAGCTGTAGTCGAGTGGGTTGCAAAGAGTCAGACACAACTGAGGCAACTTAGCATGCACACACACAGACATGAGCACAAAGGCAGCCTGATAAGAAGGAATGAAAACCTTGTCACACCTGCATTGAATCCTGACTGGCCTTCCCTAGTGAGGGGGCTGAGTCAGGTCAAGTCTCTGGGCCTCCAGTTTCCTCACCTGTAAAATGGTATTTGGCTCACAGGCATTAGAAATGGTATGTGTGAAAGTATTTAGCTCACCGTCTGGCCTATACTGGGTACTAGATAAATGACAACTGATTTGATCAATTATGTATTCAACAGACAGAATGTTCTCCTAAACAGTGAAGTACTTTCTGAAAGTCTGGGGCAGACAGCTGTAGGGTAACACAACAGCAAGGTTCCCAGCCCTGCAACTTACTAGCTGTTATGGGTTTGGGTGGGGAGTGACTTAACCTCTTCATGCCTCAGTTTCTACATCTGTAAATGGGATTATTATTATTGACTACCTCTTAGGACAGTTGTGAAGATTGTGTTCATAGTCAGTGAAAATAACAACACTCTGTAAGCGTTAAACTGTTTGTTCTCACCTGCCCCAGGACTGAAAACACAATACCAAACCTGCTGGGGAGAGTTCCCACCTTGCCAAGCCCCTGGCATGGGTCATGACCCCACTCCTCTCTTTCCCTTTGAGGATCTATCCTGAATGCCCATTGGCTATTTACTTTTAGTTTTCTCCTCCTCAATCATCTTCTTCCTTTAACCAAACCATTGATTCTTTTTTTTTCTTTTATATTGGACTATAGCCGATTAACAACACTGTGATAGTTTCAGGCGGGCAGCGCAGAGACTCAGTCATACATATACATGTATCCATTCTCCCCCAAACTCCCCTCCCACCCAGGCTCCCACATAACATTAAGCAGGGTTCCCTGCACTGTACAGTAGGTCCTTGTTTGTTATCCATTTAAAAAATAGCATTGTGTACACATCACACTATCCCTTTTCCCCGTTCTTCCCCCGGGCAACCAGAAATTCATTCTCTAAGACTGTCTGTTTCTGTTTTGTAAATAAGTTCATTTGCATCATTTCTTTTTAGATCTGCATATAAGGGATGTCATACAATATTTCTTCTGTCTGATTTACTTCACTCAGCGTGACAATCGCCAGGTCCATCCATCCAAATCATTGAGTCTTATACCTCTACATTAAACCTCCTGCAATTATACTGTTCTGATTCTTCATTCCCTCACCAAATGCTTCACCAGGAAAAAAAAAAAAGCTAATTAGCTGTAACCCAGACAGTTACGAGTTTGGG
Organism: Antilocapra americana; assembly: GCA_007570785.1. Taxonomy (NCBI): domain Eukaryota; kingdom Metazoa; phylum Chordata; class Mammalia; order Artiodactyla; family Antilocapridae; genus Antilocapra; species Antilocapra americana. Next base: position 7,447,737 of record ML663006.1, read on the forward strand.
GTCACTCTGATGTTTCCAAATTTCCATTTAACCTACTATTCCTTCCTGAAGAAGCCAGGCTCCAGTCAGCCAATCTCAGTCACAGACAGCCGGGAGCCGCAGACTCTTTTTATTAGCTTTGGACGCAGGCCTGGCAGGGTGAACGTGCAGCAAGCTGAGACCAGGGTCAGGCAGGAGACTTCGCAGGGGTGCCAACTGTGCAGTAACACAGGGCTCTGTGTTTAGAAGGGCCCATACCTGGGTTTAACACTCTGCTTAAAATATAGGCCTCATATTTTTATTTTATTCTGGGCCTCACAGTTTACGTATCTGGTCCTGGTCAGGTGTAATGATGTCTGGTTTTTGTCACCCCACCTTTTGGACTTTCATACACTAAGAGCAGAAAGATCCCTTCTTAGACTGGAAGGAGCTTAAGTACAATGACCAAAAATGACATTGGATGAGAGAATACATGGGAAGAACAGAAACTGATAATAGTGGTCACGTCCTGGGAGGAAGAATTACATTTTACTACACAGCCTCTAACAATATTAAGTTTTACTGTCTACATATATAACCTTTCAAATAATTTTAAGATTTTTAAACATCAACATACCAATTAGTGTCTCTATCCACACCGAGTCTTTTATTTTCACAGCAGCTGTCTTTGGCCAGTGAACAATCGCACCCTCATGAGTGGGAGTTGTTTTACACTATTTTAAAGAGCTCCAGGGGTAAATTGTTTCCCATCCGAAGGTTTAAATTTAACAGAGAAAGAGCCAATGATAGAAGTTGCAGGATTTGGTTGGTTCCTTGTTGCTGTTTTGGATTTGAAACACAGGGATTTTTCTGTGAACTGCTGAAGATAAATTCACAAACAGAACAACAACCGGCTTCTGCTTAATTGCAGGGTTGAGATATGTAAATAAGATACAGTGCATATTTGAGTGGTAGCATCCACACACCTCTGAGCTTCAGACCCTTTCTCAACTTATAATCACCTTGTTCATGATGAATTCCTTATCTCACCCCTCATTTACTTAGTTAAGTAAAGAAAAAACATACTCATGCAGAAAAGATGAGAAAGTCAACACCCAGAAAGTGACTGAAATATGCTTCTTGTCATGGGTCCAAAAACCCATAAAAAGACCTCTTCCGTCTTAATCTCCAGTCAGGGATTAACATGTGCTTGCAGGCACACACAGGCCCACCATGAGCAAGTCCAGCAGAACAAAGCAGGGCAGCTTCGAAGGAAAACTCAAGCCTCTGAAAAACTGGCCTCAACCCCCTCGGGAGGTCTACCAATATCCACAAGAGCTCTTGTCTGAGCATATATGCAAGATGAATTTTACACAGTGGTGGAGAGTGTGCACAATTTCTAATAAGATACTGGCAATTTTGCCTGGAGAGAATATAATCTTTAACACTTGCACTAATTTAGCAATAAATCAGGCATTTATTAAGAAAAAGTCAGTATCCTTTGCTATCTTTTCAAAAGAAAGAAAAGGGAAAACAAATGTGTTTTTTTTAGCAGCAAAATAAGACAGACTAATCAGAACGCAGTTTACTGGTAAGACAGACATCATATACATCATTTATGTGGAGGGAGGGAGTATAAACGAGTCCAAAATCTTATACTCTGCACAGGCGTCCAGCGGGGTGTTCTCACTAGAGAAGATTTATCAAGGGCACCCCGTGAAAGGGCAGGTCCTGATGCAGCTGCCGGAAGAGCATTGCACACCGGTTCCTCTCCTGGGTCTTCCCCAGGGTGTGGTAGAGTCTGGCCTGGAAGTAAACAACGTCTCTGATTTGCTCTTTGCAGTCAACCTTTGCAAAATAGTTCTTGGCTTCGCTGAGGTTCTCAATGGCGGCCTCCAGAGCTGATGGAAAATGGGGGAAATACCACACATTTTTAACTCAATGTTTCACATGTAGTTTTCAGAACTTCACATCTATTTTTATTGATTTAACATGTACCAGAAACTTTTACGTTCTACTCTTTGAGAAGGAAAAAAAACCCCAAAAAACTAGGTCTTTAGTCCTGCTTTCCAGCCTGGCACCTAGTTCTGCAGGGTTAAAATAACAATTCACTTGCCTTCAACCTTCATGCAAGCACACAAGTGAAAGGACTTTAAATGCTGCATGAAATTTTCACATGTATTTGTGGACACTCAAAATTTTACAAGTTTTCTGTAACAGTATTGCTTAAAAATCTTTGTATGGTTTCCTACCTTCTGCTTTCTTCAGTGGCTCACAGGAAGCTGCTGAAGCCACCTGGCACTTGGCCACCAAGAACATGGCTCGGCCTTTGTCCAGGACAGCCCCGTCAGCCAAGATGGGCTCAATGGCCATATGGAGAAGACTTAAGGCCTGTTCTGGGATCCCAAGGATGAGCTGAAAAAGAAACATCATGGTGCTATACACACCTACATCCACTGCCCACTACAGGAGGGGCTTCATTTCTGGCTCTTCTCTCCTGAATTGCAATGTCTGGCTTACTTTCTCCCTAACATGTACTATCTTTAATGTGTACCACATTCTTAGAGAACAGAATGCGTGACCATTGGATTTCAGACTACAATAGATAAAGGCGGGAGTAGTTATTTATACTATAGAAAGGTTTCTGTCTTTACAAAAATCTTTTACACTGATGATTCAAAAAGGCTGAAGCAGCTGTATAAGGGAGGAGTTCCCCGGTGGCCAGGATTCCCTCATAGCTCAGTTGGTAAACAATCCGCCTGCAATGCAAGAGACCCTGGTTCAATTCCTGGGTTGGGAAGATCCTCTGGAGATGGGAAAGGCTACCCACTCCAGTATTCTTGGGCTTCCCTTGGGGCCCAGCTGGTAAAGAATTCACCTGAAATGTGGGAGACCTGGGTTCAATCCCTGGGCTGGGAAGATTCCCTGGCAAAGGGAAAGGCTACCCACTCCAGTATTCTGGCCTGGAGAATTCCATGGACTATATAGTCCATGGGGTTGCAAAGAGTTGGACACGACTGAGTAGCTTTCACTCTCACTTTCCCTGGTGGCGGAGTGGGTAAGAATCCACTTGCCGATGCAGGGATGCAGGTTTAATCCCTGGGTCAGGAAGATCCCCTGGAGAAGGAAACGGCAACCTACTCTAGCATTCTTGCCTGGGAAATTCTATGGACAGAGGAGCCTAGTGGGTTATAGTCCGTGGGGTCGCAAAAAAGTCTGACACGACTTAGCGACTGAACAACAACAATGCGTGGATTCTACCAGGTTGATATCCCAGGGAATATCTCTCATGGTCTTTACATTCTACAGGGGGAGACGGAAAACAAACGCAAGATGCAATTTAATTTCCAAAACATTTCACTGAACACATGACCTCCTTATTTCCTCATCTGTCCTCTTGTTAAACCAAACACAGCTCTGGGCCAGCTAAGTCATTAATACCATGCAATAGTCTCCGTGAAGAGGCGCATCCGCCTTTGTAAACACACAGCTCTGTAAAGCCAGTGCCACTGGGAGGTGTCAGCTTGTCACCAAGTTCACAACTCCAGACTTCCATGGAAGGCTTGCACAGTGAGACTCCACACCCCGATTTCAATATTGAGAAGCAAAAAAGCTCACTAGGATCCTTTTTGAAACCAAAGAGTAGTAACAGACTCACCAGTTCTCGAGTACTAACATGTGCTATACAAACAGCGATCGGTTTACCTGGGCAAAAGCCAAGTTCAGCACCGTTTCAGAGGCCAAATGCTGCAACCGGTACTCCTTGGAGAGAGCCAGGGCCTGCAGGAGCACGGGCAGTGCGATGGTTGGGGAGGAGGATCGCCAATACAGCTCTGCCACAGACAGCAGGACACTGCCCACAAAGAGGAAGGCATGTGTGAAGATAACCAGCACAAAGTACCCGCTAGGGGAGACACACAAAATCCCTCCCTTACCTGATCACCATTTCCGTATTCCTGGTTCTCTGACAATGAATCAACAATTTCTGTAGAAGCTTGTGTGCCTCTGACATTTGGTTCTGAGCCTGTAGGACAATTGCTTTTCTGACACAGAAAGAAAATAGACGCGAATGGTTATGTTGCTGTTTTGTGAAGGTTGTAAGTAGAGTCAGTTTCAGGGTTAGAAGTGCTGTTTCCTCAATTAGAATGTAAACCTCCCAAAGGGAATAACTGCATTGGATATAATTTGTGTTAAAAGAGAAAAAAAAAGTGTATGTGTGTCTCTGTGAGCACATATGTGAACACAAACATACAAATATACATGAACATAAGAAAAAAATCTGGAATTAGAGATAGCATGTTAGTGATTATTTCTGAATAACTTAAGTTTCTCCATTTTGCTTATTTGGATTTTCTAACAGCCTGTAATAAACAGGTAATAAATAAGTAATAAACAGAAAAAAAAAGATTTTTTCCTAGGCCAAAGTTAATAAATTAATTCACAGACAAAAGAAATAAGAATAAAGCCATTTGAGAATTATTTAATTCTGGGGTTGAGGAGTTTTCAAAATTTCTTACCTATATACACCCTCTATGCTATTAAGAGCTGTGATTCCTGTAACAAGCGAATCAGCTAAATGATATTTGCCATCATTCATTGCTCTGTCAAACTGTATTTTTTGATCACATAGCATCCATAACTAATGAGGAAAGAAAACAACAATTAAAAACAGAATGACAGATGTTTACCTCATTATTCAAAAGAAACAAAAGTATTCTGGCTCTCTTAGCAAATATCCTTGCAATTCACACACATATTTTTTTAGACTTAAAATTTTTTTTTTTAATATTTCAAGTATTTAAAGAAAAAGCACTAAGTAAAATAAACACATGTGTGGCAACCATCAACTTTGTCAAATCATAACATTTTGCTTTATTTGCTTGAGATACTGTTACACGTTGTGGTCCTTTGAAAATTCCATTCTCCTCTCTGTTTTCAAAGGAAACATTTGATTTGTTATCATTCCCATTCATGTTTTTATACTTTTACAAAATATCTACTCATCCTTAAACAATATATAGTATGATCTTACATTTTTTTAAACTTTGTATAAATAAATAGAATCATACTGTATGCATCCTTTGACAACTTGCTTTTGAGCTCAACATTATTTGGGGGGTGCTTATACATGTTAATACAAGTAGTTCTAATTAATTTCTTTTCACCGGTGAATAGTTTCCAGTTGTATGAAAACGTGACAACTTATCTATTCTCCTGTTGATGGTAGTTCCAGTTTCTCACTTTTCTGAACAGTGCTGCAGCAGACACTCTCCTACATCACCTGGGTGCGATACTTATTCTGGGTACACAGCAAGCAGTGGAAAGGCTGGGCTGTAGGATATACGCACCTTCTCCTTAACACAGTTGCCCATTTGTTCTTTAAATGGGTCACACCAGTTTACACTCCTTACTGGCAGTATATGCTATCTTATTGCTTCAAACACTCACCAACAATCAGTGGTGTCAGATATTTTACTTCTGGCCAATCTGATGGGTATGAAATATCTCACTGCTTTTTCATTTGTATTTCCCTTGATCAACAGCCAGGTTGAGTACATTTATCTCTCTTTATCAGCCCTATATAGATGTATTTTCTAGAATGTGAGTTAAATTGTCTTTTTTTTTTTTCTTTACTGTGCACCTTCTTTAAAAGTGGCTAGAATGGTAACCATGAGTGCTACCACAGAACCATGCTTAATTCTTTTTTCCTCACAGCATCCTTGGGTGCTAAGCGTCTCTTTAGTTTTGCTCACCGCCTTTCTGTCTGGGTACTTTGGATTTAGCTCACAGTCTGCTGAAAGCAGCAATAAGATCCCAGCACAGCTCATAAGGAGATGGGCATCCACACCATATCTACTGAGGTGAGGCCAACAACCCAGGTGAATGACAGCCCTCCTGTAGGGACCAACAGTAGGAGATCCTCAGGCCATGGTCTCTTACGATTTCAAATTCCCTAATCGTCTGAAGGCTAAACTGGATAAAGGGAGGAAGAGAAAGAGGACCCTCGTAATAGATTTTCTTGGCCCCATTAGAGATGGAAATCGGTGCAACAAGGAACAGAGACCCTAGGACTGCTTTATTACTCATTCCCTCTGCATACAACATCTGCCCAAAAGGTTATTCAATTCTGGGAAGGGGAAGCTGGAGCTGCCCAGCAGAAAACAGAGTAACAAAATGGAAACCTCATTCTTGATCTATCAAAGGACAATGGATTAGAGACATAAGGAATATTTATTTAAAACCATGAAGACAGGAATGAAAAAGTATCCTACTTTAATCTCTTTTCAGAGTTTATCTCTCAACCTTGAACACATTTACAGTTTCCTATGCTGACCAGACGTCACAGAAAGGAAGGGAGGGGAGATGCTACAGTATTCCATTTTGACAATAATACAGTAAAAGTGGTCTTTTAAAAAATAAATTGATAACACACAAAAGGCAGGTTACCTGGGCATGCTGACTATTAGGTGGGAATCTCTCCTTCAAGTGCTTTAACACTTCTGAAGCGGCGGCAAAACAGCCCTGAAAAAGAAAGCCACGGTTTGTTTAGCACACCTGTGCTGATGCCCCACCTGCTGCCCCGCACACAGGATGCTGCTGTGACTCACCTGTTCTTGGTGCAGCAACCTGGATGCCCCTAGGTGGAGACTGGCAAATATCAAAGCGCCTTTATTTTTAGGCTCTAATGTATTTCACATATACTTAAAAAAAGATTTTTTTAAGGGAATCGGGAGGGAGGAGGGAGGGGGGTTCTGGAGGGGGAACATATGTATACCCATGGCAGATTCATGTCAATGTATGGTAAAACCAACACAATAAAGTAAAGAAAATTAAAAAAAAAAATTTTAATTACACATGTAACATGTTCACTCTAGGAAAAAAACTTACAAAATACATGCGAACAATGAGAAAAACATAAACTACTTTTAATCTCACAGAAGATAATTATAGTAATTTCTTGGCACATACCCTTCTGAACTTCTCATATGCACATGAATATAAAACACGTTAAGTATTCCAAAAATAGGTATATGTACCATTTTTATACATTGCCTATAGTACTCTTTACCACATAGTAGGCACTCAATAAATATTTTTTGAATACATGAATCTTTCCAGTGTCAACAAGCTCAAATCTATATACCACAGTGTTTTATTAGGTGAAGAAATTATAGTCCATCAAAATAATCTCCTTGCTTGAACTAGTTTGATTGCTTCCAATTTCTTCCATTTTAAAAATGCTAGAATGTTTATCTTACTATATATATCTTTTCATACTTGTCTAATTATTTCCTTAGGATAACACCTTAGAAGTAGAATTCCTGGGCTAAGTGGAAGGCACATTTAAGCTTTTTGACACATGTATTACTAAACTGGGCTTCCCTGGTGGCTCAGATGTTAAAGAATCTATCCACAATGCAAGAGACCTGGGTTCAATCCCTGAGTCAGGAAGATTCCCTGGCGACAAGAATGGCAACCCATTCTAGTATCCTTGCCTGGAAAATTCCATGGTCAGAGAAGCCTCGGGGACTACAGTCCACAGGGTCGCAAAGGAGTAGGACACAACTGAGCAACTAACACACACACACACACATTACTAAATTACCATATAGAAATGTACCAAATAATTTTCTTTTTTTTTTTTTTATTTGTCTTACATTTTGGCTGCGTGGCATGCGGGATCCCAGTTCCCTGAACAGGGGTCAGACTTGTGCCTCTTGCAGTAGAAGCACAGGGTCCTAACCACTGGACCGCCAGGGAAGTTCCCTCGGAAATGTACCAAGTACTTTTACACCAGCATCCTACACCTTTCTCCTCCCCTTATATTTAAGCTTCTTTGCCTACTTGTTTGGTGAAACTGGTTATTTCACTGTAATAATTTTAATTTCTTTAGTGACTAGATTGAAGTAATGTTTTTTTCATGTTTTATAATCATTTATGTTTTTTTCATGTCCATGTCTTTTTCACACTCCTAAATTGCTGTATCTTATTAACCAAAAAGCTTTTCAATTTATCCCAATCCTTTGATTAGGTAATTTATCTTTAAAAAAAATGTTTATTTATTTTGCTGTGCCAAGTCTTAGTTGGGGCATGCAGGATCTTCCATCTTCACTGTGGCATATGGGACCTTTAGTTGTGGCATGTGGGGTCTAGTTCCCTGACCAGGGATCAAATCTAGGCCCCCACATTGGAAGAACAAAGTCTTAGCCTCTGGACCACCAGGGAAGACCCTGATTAGGTAATGTATCTTCAGTCTATATAGAAGCTCACTTAAGACCACAAGTGAACTTCTATTTGAAGTGGATGAAATGGAAAGTACACTGAATTACAAGAGAAGATCATTAATCTTTTCATTTTTGTGGTTTTAACTGGCTCATCTTGCCAGTTATTTTCATGACTACCCTACAGAGATGGGCATGTGGATGTAGATGGCTGTCAAACCTTCAGGACAAGTAGAAAGAACAGTGCACAACTGGCAATACTCGCCCAAAACATTCCCATTGTGACCTGTCACTTCCTGAAGCCGGAAGAGGAACGTGACACAATGAATCAGAATTACGTAGAAAGAGCAAAGGGGGCCAACTCTCTTAGCACTTCCTCTGGGCTGTAGGAGGAAGCTTCCCAATGGCAGCTCAGACCCCATCACTTCTTTACAGGTACACCCAAGCTCCAGACACTGCCATATACCAAAGGGGAGCATCCAGTTTATCTGGAGATCAATTTCAGGATACGACTTGAAGCACACACAAAGGAAATAAAACAGCAAACAGCAACTTGTGATAAAACTGCCTTCTCTGCAGCTGGCCAAGCTTAATTTCACGGGTATAAATCTAATCTGTGTAATTGAAAATGTGACAGTCATTAGTCCAGTGGGTTTATCTACGTGGATGATGCTCTAACACTAGAGAAGTCTTTCTAAGGCAGGTTGAGGAGTGGTGGGGAAAGGGACTGAATGGAAATAAAGTAGCCACCGTCTTCTAACTGTGCAATTACAGGCTTCCACTGGACCCAGGAGATGATGAGGGCTTTCACACAAGCCTAGAGATGGAAGTGGGGGTGGGAGATGGAAAGATTAATACAGAGTCAAACAGTGAGATTACTTTTCAGGTCTAACCCCCAGTAAAAATCACAGAATAATTAACACCTGGCCTTGGAGAAAGTGTCAAGGCTAAAGAAGTGAGCCAAGACCAGATTTTTGTCAAGTAGTTCTCCCTTATAGCAGAAAAGAACTAATTTCTACCCTACATAACCCAAAAAGGAACAAAGGGAAGTTATTTCACTGTTTATTTTTACTTTTTTGGTTGTGCCGCTTGGTTTGCAGGATCTTAGTTTCCCAAGCAGGGATTGAACCTGGACATTCAGCAGTGAAATCATGGACTCCTAAAACACTGGACAGCCAGAGAATTCCCTATTTCACTGTTTAAGGCTCAGGTCATTGAGAAAAGGGCTTCCCAAGTGGCTCAGTGGTGAAGAATCCATCTGCCTGCCAATGTGGGAGATGCAGGTTTGATCTCTGGGTTGGGAAGATTTCCTGGAGAAGGAAATGGCAACTCACTCCAGCATTCTTGTCTGGAAAATCTCATGGACAGAGGAGCCTGGTGGGCTACAGAGGGGTCACAAAGAGGCAGACATGACTGAGCTACTAAACAACAACAACAGTGGGGAGAATCCTATATGAAAGAGTCACAAGGGGACACTTTAAATTGGCGGACTGTGGGGCATGTGAACTACCTCTCAATAAAAAGTCAACATGAAGCTTACACCAATACCTAACTGAAGGTGCACTGACTCATGTGTTACAAACACGCCGCTTAACCAAGGCACCAGCAGAGGAAAAGAATCAATGTTAAAGAGGTTCCAGCACCATTACAAGAAGGGGAAAGTGATTAATGTGCAGCATTCCTGGAGGAGAGCAAACAGCAAACATCAAAACTCTGTTTTGATGTCAGGAAGCATGGGTGATGCTTCCCAGGTACAAGAAGAAAGCAGCTGACAGAGGTGCAGGCAGATGCCATTGGTCAGAGCCCATCCACACCCTGTTTCCACAGCTAGTTAGAGGATTCTAAAATGCTAAAACACGTCCAGTAGAAAGAAGTATCTACAGACCTCTGAAAGGGGTGGAAACCACTCAAGGATCTTCAGGCTGCAGATTAAAGAATATTGAGTGCTATGATGCAACCTAGCGATCATTATTATACCACAAAGAGGTGGAGAAAATAATTTGACCAAGGAAATGCACTTACAGCAAGGCAGCAGTTAGTGAGTTAGCTCTAGATAAGAGCGTTCCCTGACCTTTTCTCAAGAAAGATGTTTTTGAGCAAAGGGAAAATAAAGCCGAGAGCAACATGAGCGACCCTTGCATCAATCCCCTATAAAGAGATTTATGTAAAATTACTTGGGCTATAAGTCAAGGTTATGCCCTAACTCCCAATGTCTTTCTTTGAAATCAGTAAGCCTTGGGTTGAAGATCTGATACTGACATTCACTGGTCGCAGGTCTGGGACTTCACTCCTGGGAACTCGGTTTCTCTTCTGTGAAATGGGATGATACCAAAGCTGACCTGATGGGGCTACTGTGAGGAATCTGGATGATCACACGTGGAAATCACTGACGACAGAGCCCAGCACAGAACTAATGTACGACACACCTTAGCTGTTATCATTTTAGCTGTGTTATTATTATGTTCTTCCCTTTCCCACAAACACACAGCTCTTCCACTCTAAATTTCAAAGACTCCTTTTTATTCCATCTGTTACCTAGAAATAGCTGATCTCTTAGTCCTTTCCCTGATGCTGGAAGTTGTCCTCAGCTCCACAAACCTTGTAGACTCTGTACCCAGCCCATTTCTACTCATGGGATTTCACCCTTTCTGCCACCTCCATCCAATAGGAGCTGTCTAGTGCTTTTCTCAAGCACTAGAGGAAAGAAATGGCACAGCCTACACTGCTCTGGAAGCACGCTGGCCCGATCACCTGCCTACCTGCTCTGCGTGCAGCTCAGCGAGGTGACAGAGCGCCACAGCAAATGACTCCGTGTTGTTCTGCTGCACACCTGCGTTCACCGACTCCAGGCTGTTCATGCTCAGCAACATCTGGGCTTGCTGCAGGGCCATAGTGCTGGGGAGCGGACGAAAAGGCATCCGCGTCAGTCGAGAGACCCAAGTGCCCCTCAGCTACACCCTACAGTTACCCCGAGAGGAAATGGGAGGAGGTGAGGCCTCTCTGCAGGCTCTGATTCCTTGAGAGCAGCTGTCTCCCAATGCCAAGCCTCCTGTCCTGGGGACAAGGAGAGCAGGAAAGCAACCTGGATGTGCGGCCTCAAAGGAAACATGTGGTGGTTATGACACAACTGGGAGCTCCAAGCTCCAGACCTCCCTCCACCCCCATCTCTAATCTTCCCTGGGGCCACAGTATGTTAGTTAGCTTTCACGGTAAATTCAGACCTGATGCCATCTTGGCACTGGCTGCTCTGACAATGGAAGCAGTGGCCAGTGTCTGCATCTGTTTCACACCACACTATGCCAAAAACTGTTTCAAATACAAAAACAAGACTGACACAATAGGCACTTCCTTTCATCACTGAATTCCTAGAAACAGCGGATTGTCTAGGTGAGAGGTGAGTACTGACAGGGATCCAGGATTAAAAATCTGGTTCAGAATTTACTTCCAAGCTTGGACATGAATTTGAGCAAACTCCAGAAGAGAGTGGAGGACAGAGGAGCCTGGTGGGCTATAGTCCACAGGGTCGTAAAGAGTCAGACATGACCTAGAGACTGAACAGCAACAAAGGAGGCTAAATGGGAATTACACACCAGGCTGGAGATGGTCCAGAGAACACACCCTGGTTAACAGGGAAGCAGCTTTCATTACGTAACAGCTTTGGGGTTAAGAGGGTGCTCGACTTGAGTGACCATAGCACATGGCATATCAGAGCAGAGGGGCATGGTGTTTGGAGTCTGAGGACCTCAGTTTGAGTGTGGAAGTCCACAAGTTAACTTGTTAATGCATTTGTTATCTGGGGCAGATCAGATGTGTGAACCTTGTCCTATGCATCTGAGAATGGAGATCACCCCCCAGTTACCTCCCAGAGCAGTTGGGAGGAGTAAATACAAAGAGGCAAAGAAGGAGCTTCCCTGGTGATCCACTGGTTAGGAGTCTGCCTTGCAATGCAGGGGACACCAGTTCAATCCCTGGTCATGGAAGATCTCACATGCCTCAGGGCACTAGGCCTGTGGACATCAACTACAGAGCATGAGTTCTAGAGCCCTGGAGCCACAACCACTGAAGCCCCCATGTCTGAGAACGAGCGCTGCACAACAAGAGAAGCCACTGCAATGAGAAGCCTGTGCACTGCAACCAGAGAGTAGGCCTGCCTGCTGCAACTAGAGAAAGCCCGCATGCAGCAACGAAGACCCAGAGAAGCCAAAAATAAATTAATTAATTACTTAATTAATTTTAAAAAGAAGTAGATTTAAAAAAAAAAAAACGGGCATACGAAAAACCTTTGCAAAGTCTGTGTGCAAAGTAGAAAATATTTTAAAAAGCACTTTCTTTAACCCCCTGCACAAACAACCTCCATCCATTTGGCCCTCACAGCACCAGTCTGCTGGCTTCCACACATCTGTAAGAGGACTCATGTCCTCACAGCCTTGATGGTGGGCTTGAAGACGTACCTACGGCCATAGAGTCTCCAGATGGCTGTCTTCTGGGCGATGCTGATATCAATGAGCTCTGACAGGCTGTGCTTCCAGTGCAGGAGGTCTGAGTCCTTTAGGGCATCCATAAGTTTGTTTGCCATCTTCCCAGCAAAAGCCCTCTGCTGAACCAGGGACTGTATTCCTAGGGAGGCGAGGTACTAAGGAGACAGACATATGCACAACTCAAGATAAGAGATGACAAGACAGAAATTTGTTTTGCTCTTCAGAAAGTTGGGATATGTCAACATGTGCACAATGACATCACTCCTTATAAAAAAGTACCTGCAGCCTGACCCTGACCTGTGGGAGAAATGTTCCTGAAAAACTAGAGGATGGAAGAGAAGCTAATGGTACAGTGAGAAGGGCCAGCTCTGAGGTTAAATGGATCTGGACTTAAACACTGCCTCTGCTGCTGACTGTGTGACCTAGGGCCAGTCACTTATCTTCTTAGACAGGCCCACCTGTAAAATGGCCATTAAACCTATCATGCATTCTTATTTTAAGGATTAAAATGACATAGTATATGTCAAACAGTGCTGGGTACATTATGTAGTAGGAGATTAAGGAAAAAATGCCTATTAGGAGCATAACTATCTCTTCATTAACTTCTGGTATAATTTTCAAGGATGAAAGCTCAACTAAGAAAAGTCCACTTAAATCCATAACAAAAATTGTGCTTACAAAATCTATCTTTTTTTTTTTTTTGAGACAGAATAAGGTTCTTTAAGCAATAGTAATCTAGATTCTACAGTCATTGCTACTTCATGTGTAGGACTTGTGCCCTTTCATTGCCCCTCAGTATCTGTCATTGGGGAATACAAGTTTACTGGTTCATGGCTTTGTTTATTACTTAAAACAAAGATGAGCAAATTTGTTCTACAAAGGGCCAGGGAGTAAATAATTTAGGGTTTGCAGGCCACATTTGGTCTATGTCACATATTCTTCTTTGTTTTTTCCCCCAACTATTTAAAAATGTAAAACCCATTCTTAGCTTGAGGGCCATACAGAAGCAGGCAGTGAGCCAGGTTTGGCCCATAGGCTATAGAGTTTGCCAGTCACTGGTTTAAAAACAAGTCTTCCTTAAAAACTTTCTAAATAAAGATGTGAAAGTTTAGTGTTGATCAATACACTAAACAAAGATCTCATCAAATTGATAAATGGAACTTCCACGGATGTCATTAGGATAAGAGGAGGAGAGAGAAACCTATTCAAAGAATTTAGTGGTTTGATTAATAATTAAGGTCACATGAAACTACCAAGAATAAAACCACCCCAATTGTTTAAACAATCTCATAGAAAGATGAGCCTTACTGGTAACCCAAAATGTACAGCTTTCTTCACAGAATGTTCCAGCAGAACATAGCTATCAGATCTCTTCTGTCCCAGCACGTAAAGCCAGCTCTGGCAAGAGAAGTCATCAAAATATATCAAAACAACGATAATGGCTATAATGTTTTACTGAAGGCATCAGCATGGTTGTAAGAACAAATTAACAAGGGACAAAATAAGCCCTTTAAAACACACTTTCACAAATTATGAACCGAAACGAAATCCATCTAACACATTAAAACCATCAGACTGAAATAAACAAGCCATTTATCTTCTTCACCTCTGAGAGCCCTGAGTGGCAAATGTTCCAGAAAAAACACGAGGCCCCCAGAAGGCTTGGAAGTGAGAAAGTAAAATTCTCAGGTGGTTGCTGAACTGGGTTCTACTTGTTGGATGATGTGCTTGGTGATGACACTTTGACAGCACAAGCTCTTATCCAGTTACCGGGTGCTGCAAACACATGTCTTTCATGCCAGTGTCTGGTGTGACAGTTTTGCACGGCAAGCTGCATTTAAATTTGTAGAAAAGAAATGCCCCCCAACTAAATGGACATCAAGAATTAAGAAAGATAAATACAGCTGGGTTGCCTTCCCTGAATCCCCCTGACCATCTAACTAGTTTCCATCACCACTGAGGACCTCCCAACTGCAAAACAACCTAATTCACGTGGGGCCTTTCAAAGACCAACAACCCAACCCACGGGCAGAACTTCCAAGACAGGAGAGTGGCCTCACCAAGCAATGCTGGAGACACACGTGATCGTTGGACTCCTGGGCAATCCTAATCGCCTCCTGCAGGGCAAGCTCTGCCTGTTGACTAATGACAGACTGAACATTAATAACTCATTAACAACCGCAAACATGGGTAAGCAACGGTAACAGGAAGTCATCTGTATGGTAATTCACCAGCGTGCAGGCCTCTGGGTTGGAAGTTGAAACCGTGGGCTTACTCCTCAGAGACACCCCCATCCCAGTAGCAAAAGAAACAGTAACAGTAGAGATACAGAAAATGTCTCTTCTAAGGTGGAGTTCTACTAAAAGGGACCTGAAGTTTTTCCCTATCTCAGTTCCTAAGATTTTTCTTTTTTAGTTGTCTAATGCTGAAGGCTTCCTAGGTGGCTTAAACATTAAAAGAATCCTCCTGCCAATGCAGGAGATGCAAGAGATGAGGGTTCAATCCCTGAGTTGGGAAGATCCAATGGAGAAGAAAATGGCAACCTGCTCCAGTATTCTTGCCGGGGAAATCCCATGGACAGAGAAGCCTGGGGTGCTACAGTCCATGGGGTCCCAAGAGTTGGACACAACTGAGTGAGTAAGTGTGCGCACGCATGCGCGCGCGCGCACGCACACACACACACACACACACACACACACACACTGCTGAGGGGAGGGACAAGGAGAGGATGTAAAATTTTACTTTTCATCACCTTCCTTTTGGCATTATTTGAAAAATTCTGTGAACTATGGCATTTGATACTTTTATAATTTTTTTCAAAACTAGTTTTGAAAAGTATTTGGAAGATTTTTACTTCTGAGATTTCTTTTTTCTGCTCATGTGTTTCCTCTCCATCTGGGATGTCTCCCCCAACCTTGCAACTTTTGTTGTAGAAACTCCGTCAACTATTCTTGGCCCCACTGAGCCCTTCAGTTCTGAAAAAGCCCATAGAAACGGTATCTGCTTGCAGTGTTTAATTAAATATTAACACTATTGTGTATCACCCTCTATTTAACCTGTTAGTTTTATTTCTTTAACCTGCAGGGGGCACCAGCGATGTCTTAAACTTGGGGTTCCCCAGTGGCAAGTCACAGAAGTTCTGTAAATGCTGGGTCACTGAGATCTCAAAATAGAATCAGAAATTCTATGAGTATCACTTATGTAGGAAAAATTTTATGCAAAATTTTCTTTCAACAAGAGCAATATTAATTTTATTAATTTTAACTGGGAGAGCTGAATTCTTCCTCAATACTACCTGTTTGGATAAAGAAACATTTTTACCTATTTTATATTTCTTTTAAATCCCTTTTAATGCTGAGATGCACCAGAATATAAGCTATCTGAAGGCAGGAAGCATATCTTCACACAGAGGCCCCTTTTAAATACTAGTCGATTTAACTTTGTTGAACATCTGATGACCAAATAAATTATGTTATATTTAGAAAAAGGCTTCTGGGAGAACTGTACAGATAGGATGCTAAAACAGGACTTAAGAAAGATTATTTTTCCCAGACAGGAAGAAAAAGTAGATTACCAACACAGAAACTTCAAAGTTTCCGGCAAATCCTTGAAGGACCAATGGTTTTCCATTGCTGCTAATCAGAAAAGCCTCTGATAAAAATTTTCATTAAAGAGCA
Source organism: Antilocapra americana (assembly GCA_007570785.1). Taxonomy (NCBI): domain Eukaryota; kingdom Metazoa; phylum Chordata; class Mammalia; order Artiodactyla; family Antilocapridae; genus Antilocapra; species Antilocapra americana. The sequence continues at coordinate 7,464,072 of ML663006.1, forward strand.
AGCAGCAAACTGGTTGAAATATCTGAAACACGCTGGCTGTCACACTGTTTGCAAAATGCCAGAGCAGAAAGATCCGTAGCCTCTAACAACAGCTTCCTATGCCATTCACAGTAAAAGCCAGTGTCCTTACTTGGGCCTACAGGACCCTAAATGCTCTGACCCCTGCCACTTTTAAGACCTCATTCTCCTCTTTACTTACTTTATTCCCCCTTTACTTATGTCACTCTGACCACACCTCTTGTTCCTCCTCAAACATGCCAAAAAAATCCTGCCTCAGGGCCTTTGTACTTGCTGTCCTAGGCGATATGAATACACTTTCTCCAGATACACACAGATTACTCATTCCCTCAAATCCTTTAAGTCTCTATTCAAATATTAATAAAGGTTAAGGAGGGCCTTAATATTTAAACAGAAATTTTACAAATTGAAGATTAAGACCTGTGCAATTATCTGGAGGAAGAGTGTTACTTATGAAAACAATAGCACTCATCTCTCTTTAATCCTGTATCTTGATCTATCACTACCTGGTAAAATATGTTTAGTGTTATTTATTATTTATTTCCCCCATTGGAAGCTCCATGAGAACAGGGTATTTTTTTTTTCCTCTTTTTTTCACTGCTGTATCCTCAGCACCTAGAACAATGCCTAGTACATAGTAGATGCTCAATAAGTTAACTATAAAGATTTTTAAGAAATTACCACAATCCTATTAACTCAGTGACAATTATACAGTCCCATAGCTCCAGGACTAAAAATAAAGAAGCCTGGAGTTGAGTAAAGCAGAAATTAACTAGTAATTAATTCCATAAGTTAGCTGCCTATCCATCGATAATATTGCAAACATAGAGAAATTCTATACATCAACAGACTAATTATTCATATTTACCAGACTACATACAAACTTCCATGCAAGGACAAGCTGTGTGTAACACAGAAACAGGTTATTGGCAAATATTATAAATGGTGTTGCTATTTATTACGAGTATATAAAACATGAAAGGCTGTGATCAAAGAGGTTATTAAAGCTGGGCAGACAAAAAGAAGTTGACTCTTAGAATATGGACTCTCACAAAATCATGGAGTTCAGAGTAGCCTTAAACATTTTTTGGTTCAAGTATCAATCTGAGGCTTGAATTCTCTGAATGTCACCCCCGCTGCACACCTGAGCACTCTGCTGACACTTTTCTCAGAAGGTTCTATACAAAGACATCTCTTCCTCATAAACAGAAAAAATGTTTTGCCCTTTAACTGGCACTTACCAGCTCTCAATCTCCTCTAATAGTCATACCCTCAATCAATCTAAGTCCTTTTCACATGACCTTCACTACAGAAAGATGTCAAATACACGCTTGGCTAAACTGTTTCCTTACCAGGCTAAACATTCTCACATCCTTACCACACCATTTATATGGCATGGCTTTGAATGCCTCCAGTGAGACTGTCCCCCAGGCAAGCTCCAGTTTGTCTATGTCCCTTTGAAAATGCGACAATCAGAAGTTAATAGAATTTCCTTATTGTTGCCTGGGCCATAGAGCAAGGTGTAGAAGTCTCAGTTCTTGAACTTTGGACACTACACTTCTAGAAATACACTCTAGTCTCTACTCAAAGATGTCTGTGACAGAAACCAATTTTTCTTAAATGGGAAAAAGCCACAGGGAGGCAAAGAGACTCTATCAGTTAGTAATTTCCTACCTTTTCACCACTATTCATGTTATTTCATTATTTTCAAAATAGATTCCATACTTTGAAGACTTTATCCTGTTAACTCTATTTACTAAATATTAATAAAATAACTGATCAATTTCCTATTTTTATTTATTAAAATCATAGACATACCTTAATAATGGCATAAGTCAGTGTTACCTCACTGAGCCCCCTGAACTCCAACCAAAAACACAAACATGTGACTTTCGGCAAGCCACATAGTCTTTTGTCAAATAAAGGCACAGCTTCCTTTTGGCTTTTTGAAATACTGAAAATAACTTTTACATACCCATTATTTCCTCTGAAAAATCCTGTTGGGACTCTCTGGCCTAATGACCTAATTTCCTTTTAATTCAGGGCCCCGTTGTTCTTAGAAGTAATGCAAGAGGCCAAGCACTTAGATGTAATGCTAAATAGTGACTCCAGGGGGCAGACTCTTTGGGCAGAAGGGTTTCATCATCTTGTGTTCAGTGCAAAAAGCTTCCTTCTTTGCAAGTTATTGACAAGGTCAGGCTGAACAATCTCTTTTTCTCTTTTCTTCCCCTTCCTCCTCCTTTTTTAAAAATATACAGCATATTTTTTTTAACTTTTTATTTTATATTAGAGTATAGTTGATTAACAACGTTGTTAGTTTCAGGTGTACAGCAAAGTGATTTGGTTATACATCTATTAAATACATGTATCTATTCTTCTTCAAATTATTTTCCCACTTAGGTTATCATGTAATATTGAGCAGAGCTCCTTTGCTACACAGTAGGTCCTTGCGGGTCATCTATTTTACATATAAAAACAGCGTGTGCATGTCAATCCCAGACCCCCTAACTATCCCTAACCTCAACTTTCCCCTCTGGTACGGTAACCATCAAGTTCACTCTCTAAGTCAAATGCAGCCTGTTTTTAAAAACACATCTCAATTAACATTAGAGACAGTCTCTTCAGTTTCTACAAGGACCAGCGGTCATGCACTTACTAGTGGCCAAAGCGGCAGTGCAGCGCGGCCAGGTTCAGGGCTGCATATCTCAAGCTCCGGCCATAGCCCTCTTCCCCGTTACTTTTGCTTTCGGCTCCAGTAAGAATCAGGCGGTCAAAATAATGAAGGAGGCTGTGTGTTGAACTGAAAACGTCTTGAACTCGGAGGTTGTTTAAGTAGCTGAGGTAGTGCTAAAAGGAGGAACAGTCAACACATTTTACATGTTCTGTTGCTCTTGTGTTAGGTTAACTTAGACAGGTCCACTGGCTGTAGACACCCACGTATCCCCTACCCTTCTAAGTCACAGTTTAGCTTAATCTTTTCCCCACAGGCAGAATAAAATAAGACTTCAGGTACATTAGCTGGTTTCTCCCCTAGAATGTGTCCCCAAACAAACAAAATGGAATTCCACCAGCATGGGTGTCAGCGTTTTGTCCTAAATATTCGTCCACTAACTATATTAGGATCCAGGGATTATACATGAGGATGGAGGTGGAATCACCTAGCTCGGGTATTAAGGAATTGTGTCAGTATAAAAAAAAGGTCTTAAAACCTGAATTCATACAAATATAAAACCAATTTTTCTAAATGTCCAAATTAAAACCTAGTGAGACTTTTACTAGTTTATTAGTTTTAGAAGTTAATTATCTTTTATTTTGACACTATTTTCATTTTGTTGGTTCACTGAATTAAAATTCCCCCCAGGAGGCAGATCCCAGTTACTAAGGAGCAAAGCAGATATATTTCTATATTTGGATAAAGTCAGATGACAAAACTCAGGTACTATTAAGAAAATTCTCAGGATAAAAATTCAATAAGGAATAGAATTATTTTAACTTAAAAAATATATACAAAACAACAACAACAACAACAACAAAAACATTGACAAAAGAGGAGAAAAGAATTTGGGGGCCTCAAACTTAAGAAAAAAAAAAATCAGTCTGTCATCTCCTTCGTCTCCTGTCCATAATTCACAACATCAGAAAGATGATGAATGAAAGAGAACATCAACAGACTGAAGAAATCCCTCCTGGGCCCGGGGGCGGCGGGGTACAACCTAGGCTAAGTCAATCAAGTGCCAACTGCAGGATTTCTTTCCAAGAACCCAGGTCAGCAGGCCAATCCACATTTACTTGACTATTCAATAGTCTTGTCCCCACTTTCTAATTTAGAAACAGATGCTGGAAGAGTCTCACCGCTTCAGCAAAATCAGGATTAAATTTCAACAAGTTGTTCAATTCTTTCTGCAAAGAAGCTGGAGTGAGGGCTTTGGTCTCATCATTCTTCAGCAAAGAAGCCTGAAAGTGAAAAACGACAACTCTCGGTAGAAAGAAATGGCCAGTAAACCTATGGATACATATACTAAATAGCATCATCTGATTACTTTCTTTTCTGCACCTACACTTTCTTTTGTTTTTTTAAACAATTTTATTCATGTATTTACTTTTGGCTTTCCCAGGTCTTCATTGCTGGGCAGGCTTTTTCTCTAGTTGTGGCAAGTGGGGGCTATCCTCCAGTTGCGGTGCGCAGGCTTCTCACTGCAGTGGCCTCTTTTGTCACAGGGCACAGGCTCAATGGTTATGGTGCACAGGCCGAGTTGCTCTCCACCATGTGGGATCTTCCTGACCCAGGGATCAAACCTGTGTCTCCTGCATTGGCAGGCGGATTCTTTACCACTGAGCTACCAAGAAAGCTCCTACACGCTCCTCTTGACCGTGCAGAACACTGTTTTCCTCTTTCTGGAATTATGTTTTGCAACCACCAACCCCACCCACATACTCTTCCACGCAAACACCTGCTCAGCCTTCAAGGCCCAGTTTAGATTTCAGCCACCTGCTTCTCCCATAAGCACCTACATGCTCCTCTAAGCCCCCTGCACTAATCCTTCCTGCAGTACGTATTAAATCATACTGAAAGTGCTAGCTGACTCCACCCCCAGACTGTAAGTGCCTTCAAGGCAGGAAGCATGTAGCCGTGATCTGGCAAAGAGCCTGATGGCACACACTTGCCCTTTTCCTGGTTATCTGTTCCATATGGATGTTACCAGCAATGATTATATGAAATACATAGAAAACCACTTCTAAATTAATGATTAGTACTCAACTGGGTTATAGACTCTTCAATTTTACTTTGACAAATGTTTCTTTGAGTAACAATAATTTCTAACTCCATTTTATTCATTGTAGCATTATAGAAGATTCCAAAAATATGGAAAAGCATACAGAACAGAAAAGCACACAGAAAATCATCTGTAACCCCTCCATCCAGAAATAACACTATTTTTGTCAGTGTATCTTATTCCAGTCTTTTTTCTATGTGTGTGTGTATGTGTGTGTGTGTGTGTGTGTGTATGTGCTTATACATATACATATGCACACTTTTTTAACAAAGTTAGAATATATCATTTTACTACCTGCTCTTTTCATTTAATATATTATACATTTGTGTCATCATCAACTGGTCTTTGAAAATATCATTTTTAAAGCAAAAGTATTAACCATTTGTCATATGTATTGCAAATCCTTTTCCCATTTTGTTGTTTGACTTTTAATTTTGTCAGAACATGTACTAACATACAGGCATTTTTCATTTTTAGCTGAAAAATCAAATGATCTCCTACATGTTTTCTTCTACAGCTTTTACGTTTCGAAAGTCTCCCACCCAGAGATCAGGTAAAAGTTAATACGGAGTTCCTTCTAGTCTAATTATAACTTTAAATGTTTACAGTGAAGCCTTTAATCCACCTGTAAAGTACTAAGGTGCAAAGATTAGGTGAGGGTCCAGCTTTATTTTCTCCTCTACAGGTAACCAATTGTCTAGATGGATTTTTCTAATCTCTAAAATTCATTTGCAGGGGTGATTCTATTATTGGCATCTAGATATAAACATCCGGAGAAGGCAATGGCAACCCACTCCAGTACTTCTGCCTGTAGAATCCCATGGGTGGAGGAGCCTGGTGGGCTGCCATCTATGGGGTCGCACAGAGTTGGACACGACTGACACTACTTAGCAGCAGCAGATCTAAACATTACAACTTTCAGCAGAAAGAAAATTAATAACAAAATTAGAGGAAACTTAAAAATAGAGCAAAATCAAAATTTTTTGCTGAAAACAACATGAAAGAAAAACGTTCAGCTTTATAAAATATGGTTCAAAAACACCAGTAAGAAATGTCTGGGCTAAAGTGTACTGGTGTCTGCAACTTGAAATGTATCAAAAAAATAAGATGAAACGATGACTAGATGGGTAGATATATGATAAACACTGTGAAATAGTAATTGCAGGACCCAGATGATGGGTATGTGGGCATTCGCTGTACAATGCTTTCCAATTTTATTTCTGTTTGAAAATGTCCTTGATGAAGTGTTGGGAAAAGTGAAGTAAGTCTTCTAAATCATGTTTTGGGGCTGTGTTAGTCACAAACCATTACTAAATAAACATGCATTACGATTCTAATAACAGAAATAAAATCACACACAAAATAGGGAGGGACATATAGTTGCATTGTTAGTGAAGAAAAAAGGACCAAGAGTAAGAATAATGCCACTTCACTAAAAAACCTACTCACATAACAAATATATGTCATGACAGGAGACGGTGAACGACAGGGAAGCCTGGTGTGCTGCAGTCCATGGGATCACAAAGAGTAGGACAAGACTGAGCAATGGAACAGCGACAACAAATAATGTCACAGAATTTAAAAAAAAAAATTATGACAAATCACAGAACTAACGTACCTGTTGAGAAAGAAAAAATTCTGCTTGTTTTTGGGATAGAGGCCCACTGCAAGATACCTCTTCTTCTCTAGAAAAAAAATTAAGTAAAAATAATAAAGAATTACACAATAGTGAAAATGGTAATGCTTACAAAGTCAAATAGATTCTTCATCAGAAAAGCTTAAAAACTTTTAAAATTAATTCTTCTCAGGAATGATGCTGAATGACCCGATAGAGTTTACACAATTTAATAAGCAGATCTCAACTCTATATAGCCTCCAGCATGATCTTTCTAAAATGCAAGTCTAGGGACTTCTCTGGTGGTCCAGTGGTTAAGACTCTGTGCTTCCAATGCAGGAGATGACGGTTGGATCCCTGGTCAGGGAACTAGGATCCCACATGTTGCAAGTATATTATCCCTGATTTAAAGCCCCTCTGGGGAATCCCATTACCTTCCAGAATCAAGCCCACATTGCTTGGCAGGGCAGGTGCCCTGTTCTTATATTCGTATATGAACACCCAGTCCATGCCCAGGTGCACAATGGGTACTCAGAGTTTGGGAGATAAATGAATAGTTTCGCATGCCTCAGTACAGATATAAGACGGTACTGTACTCAAGAACAAGGAAAAGAGGATTCATCTAAGAAATAATCATTTGCCTAGAAGCTGAGATTACACAGAATAAACAAGATATATACTGATAAAAATCTAAACTTGAGAAATCTATGCATGCACAGTCTTATTTTTGAGAACAGGGTATAAATAACACCCTTTTGCCACATGACTCTGAAGAAATGCCTTCTCTATACAGGATTATAATACATATAAAAATTAATATTTAGTCAACAATATTTCTATAAGCACTCTGTCTAATACAGCAATTCTCAAACTGTTTCATGCAAACAATATGGAAATGGGTATTCTAAAAGAAAAAGGTGCTGCTGAGCTTAAATCACTTGGGGACAGCTGTGTATCCTCTCCTCCTTGGCAATTCAAGTCACACATTAAATAAATCCAATAGAGAGACACTTTATTCACTTTTGTTTAATGCACCATTTACCAAACTCATCTGAATAAAGAATACTTTCCTCACACCTATCAAAAAGGGCTAGCATTCCATAGAAAATACTCTGGGAAAAATCTGCTCTAATATTCTCTCGGTTTCACAAGGCAGCAAGTATATCAGATTCTGTAGGTATCAGAGAGGCCCAGGACCAGCCCCGACCCAGTACAACAAAGATGACTGAAATAACAGTGACCTAGAGGGAAGTGGAAAGAAAATTCATAGGCCAAGTTCTCAAACATAAAAGACTGAAGCGTCTGGGCAATAAGATGCCCTTTTCTGTTAACATACCCCTCAAAGAAAGTAAGACCAAGTTTTGAAATAAATATGGCAGTACACAAAAAGGCTAGAGGCCAATGAGGATCTGTATGAAATGGGATACACTGCTCCCTCTTCTACCATCCACGATGCTCACTGTCACCAGTTGCTTTATTTACTTAACTCTTTCCCCAAAAAAGATTTGAGGTAGTTTATAATAAAGGACACAAGAACAATAAGCGTTAATAGAATCAAAGTCACACAAAGCAAAAAGCTACAAATAAAGACAAATAGATTTACTAGAAATGAAGATCAAGTTTGGCCTTGGACACGACTGAGCAACTTCACTTTCACTTTTTACTTTTTTCCATGGTGGCAACAGTGGCCAAAATGAACAAAGTTGGGAAAAGCAAGCAAGAATACCACCACCCAAACCATCCTTTTACTGACTCCTCCTGTGCTTCCTCAGGGCCTCAAATACATGCCAGAGAAAGTAACTCTTAACAAGCCACAAAAGTATTCAGTTTAGGAAGGGTGCTATTCATTTAGGAAAAAGACTCAAATAAATTTGTTTATGAACCCAATTACCAGCTGAGACAGAAGTGTAGACTTACAAGTGGCTGTATATCAAAGGCATTTAACCTGGGCCTATGAAGGGCTTTAGGAGCCCATGAACCTTGTAAAATTGCATGCAAAATACACATTTTTAATGCAAGGATAGTACATGGCATTCATCAGATTTTCAAAAGGACTCTGGAAACTCCTCTAAATTGCTTACATCACCCACTATAATTGAAATTTTAAAAATACAAAAGGATTAAACTATCAACAAATGGGGCCGGGGGCACACATAAAACACAAGTCTAGGTCCCTGAAAATACAATATCTTTATGGGCTCATGGTCTTGGTGAAGGCTAAGTCCAGCCCATGTGACATGATGGCATTAAACAATATGAATCAATGAATGAATATTATCTCCGCATTGGAAACGGGAGAAACCACTCCACTTGGAGTCGTGAGGACTTTAAAAGTGGGGAAGGAGTGGAGAAATCAGGAGAATGCAAGAAGGCATTCAAGGAAAGGAAAACAAAAGATGCAGAATGGGAAAACACCCGGCCTGTAGAAGGGATAAGAGCTAGATGGCTGGGGTGAAGGACCCAAGTTGGGGAACAGAAATTGAGGTCAGAAAGGTCAACTGAGGAACACCTCAGACACCAGGCTGGGAGACTCTGTCTCTGGAGATTCCTGAGCAGGGTAGCAACAAGACAAAAGCAGGGGAGCCGAGGGACTGAGACAGGGAACAGTTACAAAACACCCGAGGAGGCCATGAGGACCTGAACCCTTGGAAGGATGTGGCCAGAGGGGTGACCTAGCCCCTCCTCCTAACCTCGTGTGCTCAGGCCACACGGTCTCCTCTCTGTCCCTCCGGTATGTCGGCTTGTCCTGTCTGCAGAGCTATGAGTCTGCACGTGCTCGGACAGCTCTTCTTGGGGCTGGTCCCTCTGCCAGCAAGCTCCCAGTCTTAAGGGGCCCTCTCCTGACAGCATCCCAGTTACTCGGTACCCTCAAGCCCTAGGTGTTCCTCTCCTGCACGGCATGCTCTGAGGTTACACTACCTGTTAATGTAGTTACCTCTCGATTCCCGTCTCACCCTCCCCACGTAAACTCCACCAGGACGGGGACTTTCTCCTCCGGGATGACAGCGCAGCCGCTAACATAGTACCTGGCACACCGGAAGCACTGAATAAGCATTTGTGGAATAAATTAATGAAGTTGGGAGATTTTTATTAAATCATTGACAAGTGAAGAAACACCAAAGACTTTCTATTTTTGTTAGAAATTTTTGTTAGTTAAAAGGGACTTAGGGGGCTTCCCTGGTGGCTCAATGGTAAAGAATCAGCCTGCCAGCCCCTTTTTCCTCTGCCTCTTTCACCCCTGGCCCTTCAGCCCTCCTCCCACAGAAGCTATGGAGCTAATGGGGCAGCCACCCTCTAGCCAAATCCTGGAGGTTTACTCTGCCTGACCACCCAAGCCAGTTTACCTGGATTTCCCCGAGCTCCCGCAAATCTTCCAAGATCCACCTGCATTTTAGACTTAGGGCATGTCTAGGGAAGAAGGTCAGAGAAGGCAATGGCAACCCACACCAGTACTCTTGCCTGGAAAATCCCATGGACGGAGGAGCCTGGTGGGCTGCAGTCCATGGGGTCGCAAAGAGTCAGAACCGACTGAGCGACTTCACTTTCACTTTTCACTTTCATGCATTGGAGAAGGAAATGGCAACCCACTCCAGTGTTCTTGCCTGGAGAATCCCAGGCATGGCAGAGCCTCGTGGTCTGCCATCTATGGGGTCACACAGAGTTGGACATGACTGAAGTGACTTAGCAGCAGCAGCAGGGAAGAAGGTAGGCTTCTGGGTACACAGACTAACCAGAGGCTTCAGCCCTCCCTTCGCTCTGTTCCAGAGAAACTCAACCTCCATTCCTATTCCTCTACATGAAGTCTCCAGGAAACAGAATCAGGAAAATCCAGTGAGCCTAATGCCATTCTAATTCTTTTCTGGAATGAAAATGGTTCCTCCTCTCTCAAGCCTGGGAATAAAGGCTCTTAAGTTGTTAGTTCCTCAAATTAAAGACTACAGACCCTTCTGGGCCCTTGGTGTTCTCCCCGTGGTAGGGCAGTACTGCTCCCTGTAACCTCTACCTGGCCACACTGGAGAGTCCCCCATCAGGGGAGGAGGACAGCTCTGGGGGTACCCCCAACCCTTGGTAACCCACTCAGTCGGCACCAGCACAGACAGAGAGACACTGCTCCCCCAGAGGCAGTGCTGGCCTGCCTGGCCATGGACCCGGCCATCCTGCCGATCATGGATCCTGCTCACCTTCTGCGGTTATATCAGATGATCTCTCTGCGAGAACATCTGCCTCCTGCAGACGTTCTCCCTCTGTCTCCCCATCGTGTTCCTGCTACAGCTGGCAGCTGGGGTCCTGGGCTTTGTCTTCTCAGACAAGGTGTGGGGCAAAGTGAGTGAGATTATCAATAATGCCATCGTCCACGACCGAGATGACTTGGACCTTCACAACCTCATAGATTTTGGCCAGAAGGAATTCAGCTGCTGTGAAGGGATTTCCTACAAGGACTAGTCCCTGAACATGTACTTCAACTGTTCAGACGACAACCCCAGCCATGAGTGCTGTTCTGTGTAAGTAAGGACTCCTGTTGCGTGCCTACCCCCAGCCAGGCAGTGATCAACACCATGTGTGGCCAAGGTACGCAGGCCTTTGACTACTTGGAAGCTAGTCAAGTCATCTACACCCATGGCTGTACTGACAGATTGGTCAACTGGATATACAGCAACCTCTTCGTACCTGGTGGTGTGGCACTGGGCCTGGCCATCCCTCAGCTGGTGGGAATCCAGCTGTCCATGAACCTTGTGAGTCAGATCAGAGATCAGATCAAACTACAGCTCTACAACCAGCAGCACCGGGCAGACCCATGGTACTGAAGATCCATCCTGCACCTCCTCGGTAGGGCAACAGGCGAGCCTCACCAATGGACAGTAGTGGTTACAGCTGCCGGCACCCAGTGGAGAATGGATTTCAGACCCACAAGCCACGCCCAGTGGGAGGAAGCAAACTCCACAAACAGCAGAGGGCAGGGTGCACAGGTGGCTCTAATCTCAGAAGGATGTGCCTCCTCTCCCCATCCCAGCTCTCGGCATTGTTATTTCGTATTCTCTCTAACCTCAATCATTTGGGTTTATGTTTTTGTTTTTTCTGAGCAGAAGTGCTTGAGCAACAGCAGTTGAAAAAAAAAAAGAATCCACCTGCCAGTGCAGGAGACATGGGTTTGATCCCTGGTCCAGGAAGGTCCCACATACCATGGAGCAATTAAGCCCGTGCATCACAACTACTGAGCCTGTGCTCTAGAGCCCGGGAGCCCTAACTACCGAAGCCCTCAGGCCCTGGAGCCTGTGCTCTGCAACAAAAGAAGCCACTGCTATGAGAAGCCCATGCAAAGCAACTAGAGAATAGCCCTCCCCCGCCCTCCCCACTCTCTGCAACTAGAGAAAGTCCATGTAGCACTGAAGACCCAGCACAGCCAAAAATAAATAAATAATTTTTTTTTTTTAAAGGACTTTTGTTAGGTACTTTTTGGAGCACAGAGAAGATGTAGTTCTAGCGACTAATAGTCTGCTACAAACCCACATGGTGTAACCCTATAAGCCTCCTCTCTTACTGCAGGAAACAAATGCTGCCCCATAGCAACAATAAGCAAATGAAAACCTAAAATTCTTCTGTAATGGGATTTTTATTTTTTTTTTGGCCATACTGTGCAGCTTGTGGGATCTTTAGTTTCCCAACCAGTGACCACGCCGAGTACTAGCAACTGGACCACCAGGGAACTCCCTAGAATAACATTTAAATACATTTCTTCTATTTAAGTGATGAAGTTCAGTTTACTGAATGCATACTATTTTCTGAAATCATACACCTTAATATTAGAGATACTGTTACATTACACACAAATGAATTCTTAGAATAGGATCAAAACAATGTAGTTAGACCTAAGTAAATCAGATTAATTTAGGAGAAGGTCAAACCTAATTAAGAAAAGTCTGAATTTTAACATTTCTGAAGAACTGACATTCTCCTACTTTAAAAGCATATAAAGTAGCTAGGACAGAGATCACATTGTTTCCTGGAAGCTTCTTAAAAGAGAAATTTCAAGAATAGCACATATTTATCCAATGTTTCCTATATACCAAGCACAGTTCTAAACACTTTATACAGATTTATCATTTAATTCTCACAACAACCCTCTGAGGAGGTGCATAAGCCCCATTTTGCAGGTGAGAAATCTGAGGTACAGAGAAGGTGACCTGCCCAAGGGAGGGAGTGGAGGAGCCAGAATTCAAATCCAGGGGTCTGACTCCAGAGCCAGACTCAATTGTACAAGGTACAGCCTTTCCACTCCACGAGAAGCACTGTGAGCAACTCTTGAGTTTTTGCAAGTACTATAATCTTCTTGCTCCCAGTGTGCGCTGAACAAATCCCATAACCATACAAAGGCCACTCCTAGGAACTGCAGGGAAATATTCTCTGGCTATTCCCCTCAGCCCCCAAAGGGGTTGGTCAGCCTATACAGGGCAGGTGGGGCTTGCTTCTCTGAGCTCTGAACACACTGTTACTTGTGGTTATGTTTCCATGTCAGTCTTCCTCCCCAGACCATGGGCTCCCTGAGATCAGGAAATGTGAAACACCACACACACACACACACACACACACACACGTTTTTCCCTCCAAACACAAATGGTCTATTTGGGAGGTGATCCCAGGGAACAGCTGGGGAGAGGGGACATGAAACAACAAAGGGAAGGGAGGCAACACAACGTGTTTTATGGGGCCAGTTACCAGAGTGGGCATTGGACGACATGCTCTGGTTCTCTCACTGGACATGTCTCACTGAGAAAAAGGAGGTGACATATAACAGAGAAGGAGGGTCTTAACTCTTGATGGAGTTAAAATAAATACAAAGGCAAATATAAATGAGTAAGTAAAAAAATGCAAAAGGTTGCTTACTGAGGAGAGCTATGAAGGAAAAAGGAAGTACTTAGGATGGAGGTTACTTCATACACATAGTCAGGGAAGAACTGTGTGAGGCTATGGGAGCTGAATGGTGAACAGAAGGGAGGGAGGTGAGAGGCCAGGGAGAGTACACCAGGCACCCTGAGGCAGAGCTTGGTTGGGCGTGTTCAAGAAACTGAAATCAAGCCAGAGCCGTTAGACTCTGAGAGTGAAGGGAGAGGCAGGAAAAAGAGGTAAGGAAGATGACAGGGCCAGATCAGACAGGTACCAGGGCCACAGTAGCTCCGATTTCTGTCTAAATTCCATGGACAGTCAAGGAGGGTTTGAGGCATAAGAACATGTGGTGTGATTTACATCCGTGATGGTTCCTTTGGATGTTGCAGGAAAAACTGAGAGTAAGAAGTGCAGGGAAAGTAGCCAGGAGGCTGGAGCAGTCATCCAGGAAAGAGACCAGGTACTGAGACCATCGGGAAAGTAGTGGTGATGGAGAGAAGTGAACTGATTCCAAACATACTGTAGAGGAAGTTCTGGCTGGATCTGCAGAAGGACTGGCTGTTGGGGTGAAGGAGGGGAAGGACCCAGGGACACACCTAGGCTTTGAGCTTGAATAACTAGCTGAACAGAGCCACTATATCCCCAGGGCTTAAACTTTAGGAGACATTCAATAAGTTTTCATAGAATTAATCAGTTGTTAATTCACTGTGATATAATGAACAATACACTACTGCTCAGGGTCCCAGCACAAAACAAATGGCATATTCAAATGGGGTAACATGAGAAGAGTTTAATAAAGGGCAACTTTCAGAAACAGTAGCAGGGGATAGAGAAGCCACAGTGAGTATTACAGTCCCCAGGGCTGGGAACAGTGGGGCACCTTTCATACCAGGCCTGGGAAACCTTCCCAGTAACCAGACCCTTGAGGTCTGCAGAGTAGGCCACCTGATGGAGGCGGTGACCCTACACCCAGTCCACCATGACCTTGAAGGAAGGGAACCAGTGAATCAACACCCTGACCTTACTCTCCTTGATGCTCTGGATTTCCCATCAGTGCCTCCCAACCAGAAGTTAGAGGGGAAGGAACTAACTGTTGCAGCCTGCAAAGGTCCACTTCCTGGATCTGGAGGGACAGAAAGATGACAGCCAATGCAGCAACTCTGGATGAATGAGGATTTACTGTGCCTATAATGACATTATTTCACAGAAAAGGGATTCGCGCTGGAGAAACCCAAGTTACCTTATAGATACATCAAGTTCTTCTTTTTCCATTTTCCTTTCACCCTCCTCTCTGCTGGCCAGTTCCATATCAGTGTCTTCCATGGTCTTTTTCTCACCATTCTGGAAGTACTGCTGAAGGGCAGTGTACAGTTTAAACACTTGACTGAAAGACAGCTTACTGTAGGCCAAGATCATGTGACGCAGAAATAGGCCTACAAAACAAGACACAGACCAGGCGAAGGCATTAACTCGAAATCCAGGCTACACCAAGTCAATGACTACTTGTTGCAATTCTTCCTTCAAAATAATTGAAAAAAAAAGACCCTTGCAGTTGCTGTTTCCTCCACCGAGAATGTTCTTTCATCACCTTTTACGAAGCTGATTTTTCCTTTATATTAAAAGCTCAGTCCTCCCACCCACACTCCACTTTTTATCCTGCTAATATGCCTCCTCGTGACTGTTACAACTATCAGAAGCTATTGTACTTGTTTACTTTTTACTATCTGCCTGCTCTTCTCCCGACAACCACAGGTATGCAATCTGCGTTAAGAGAAAGGTTCCAGTCTCTCTTCAAGTCCAGAGCCTGGCACACGGAATGTCCACAAATAACTGATGGTGAATTACATAAGAACTACCAGAAAAGTCAGGTGGATGCAGCACGACTATAAAACTAACAGAAAAGCATCAGGAAACTTCATGTATACCCTAGAATCATAAACTATAACAATAATCTACTCTTACCTCTCTTCATAAAACCTTAGCTGGTGACCCTGACCTAGTTGTGCAATGTGGACAAGTGAGCAGAGGACCGTGGGAAAGAGCTGAGAAACCCTGAAAGGCTCCACAACCAGTCTAATATTCTGATGACAGTGGACAAAACAAGATGCTTTTCCACAAGACAGTTATTTAAACACAGATCAAAATGGCAAGGCAATGAATACAAACTAAAACATGTCCACCATCCCCACTGCATGTGTTCAGATTACAGCAGAGTTAACAACAGATGTGACTCAGAGAGCCGTTCACTTCAATGAAAATATTCTCTGCTCTCCTTAGAAGAATTTCATACCTACTACACTTGTTTTGTGAACCTCTGGTTCGGTTCCAGAAAAAGAATCTGAAAGGTCATCAAAAAATTGTTCCATATCCTTCAATTCACCTTCAGCCATCAGTTTGATTCTGAACAAGAAAAATGAGGTAAGGATTTTAGGAAGGCCCTTTGAATATCTTCCCACATTTCATATTCCACAGTCACCTAAAATGAATCTATTTGAAAATCCAAACTGTCACCCCATACTCTGAAAAGTATCATTGCTGATGTTTTCTTGATTAAAAAATTTCTCAAAGTAGCATATCAGGCACTAAAAATGAAATTCTCTGCAACAACTAAAAGGGACAAAGTAGATCCACACAGAATAATAAATTTTGAAGCACTATGTTTAATGCTATCCATTTTTTAAAAAATTAAATTAAGATATTTAGGAAAACAACCTAGAATAAACAAAGATATCTTTTTTTAAAGAAATAATCACCATGTGCCATTTTCTACTTTGACATCTTTTCATATATACAGAAGAAAATGGAGCTTACCTGATCTGCACTGAGTTTGCCAACTGAGGACAAGATTCTTCAATTAATTTGTAAAGTTTAGACAGTGTAATATCTGGGCCCTGGGTATAGGAGAGATTGAAAGGTTACAGAAAAATTTTAAAGAGCTGGAGATTGATAAACAGCTGCATACATTAATTCACTTATCAACCTCTCTGCTTTCTTTTTTAAATTGAAATGTAGTCGATTTACAATGTTGTGCTAGTTTCAGGTGTACAGCAACGTAAATCATACACACACACACACACACACATATTCACTCTTTTTTAGATTCTTTTCCCATATAGGCCATTACAGAGTATCGAGCAGTTTCCCATGCTATACAATAGGTCCTTATTAGTTATCTATTTTATGTACAGTAATATATATACATCAATTTTAAGCTCCCAATTTATCCTTCTCCCTCCCCTATCCAACCTGTTTTAAAGTTATTCCAAATATGAAATCTCAAACCAGGAAGCAGAAAAAAAATCTATCTGCATAAAACACTACAGCAATATTTCGCATTTGCATGGCATTCTCAGTTGGAGGAATGACTTAGAATGGAAAGCAAGCATAGAATCTGTAGTCTGAGGTTCTTTCATTCTCAGTTTGGTAATTGTAGCAAAGGTGTTCCCTCCCTGGCGCCTTCATCAGTAAGATGGAGACAGTAATAACATCCCACGTTTGTGGCAATGATTAAGTAAAATAATTCAAATTGTCTTGTAACCTGGAGAACATACACTAACACAGGGGTCCTATTTTTCATAAACATAATCTCATTTGATCCTCCAAAACACTAGAAGGTAGGCGGTCATATTATCTACCCAAGTCCATCAGTTCAGTTCAGTCGCTCAGTCGTGTCTGACTCTTTGCAACCCCATGAATTGCAGCACGCAAGGCCTCCCTGTCCACCACCAACTCCTGGAGTCTATCCAAACCCATGTCCATCGAGTCGGTGATGCCATCCAGCCATCTAATCCTCTGTCATCCCCTTCTCCTTCTGTCCTCAATTCTTCCCAGCATTAGGGTCTTTTCCAGTGAGTCAACTCTTTGCATGAGGTGGCCAAAGTGTTGCAGTTTCAGCTTCAACATCAGTCCTTCCAACGAACACCCAGGACTGATCTCCCTTAGGATGGACTGGTTGGATCTCCTTGCAGTCTAAGGGACTCTCAAGAGTCTTCTCCAACACCACAGTTCAAAAACATCAATTCTTCGGCACTCAGCTTTCTTCACTGTCCAATTCTCACATCCATACATGACTACTGGAAAAACCATAGTCTTGACTAGATGGACTTTTGTTGACAAAGTAATGTCTCTGCTTTTCAATATGCTATCTAGGTTGGTCATAACTTTCCTTCCAAGGAGTAAGTGTCTTTTAATTTCATGGCTGCAGTCACCATCTGCAGTGATTTTGGAGCCAAAAAAAAATAAAGTCTAACATTGTTTCCACTGTTTCCCCACCTATGTCCCATGAAGTGATGGGACCAGATGATGATCTTAGTTTTCTGAATGTTGAGCTTTAAGCCAACTTTTTCACTCTCCTCTTTCACTTTCATCAAGAGGCTTTTTAGTTCCTCTTCACTTTCTGCCATAAGGGTGGTGTCGTCTGCATATCTGAGGTTTCTGATATTTCTCCTGACAATCTTGATTCCAGCTTGTGCTTCTTCCAGCCCAGCATTTCTCATGATGTACTCTGCATATAAGTTAAATAAGCAAGGTAACAATATACAGCCTTTTCCTATTTGGAACCAGTCTGTTGTTTCATGTCCAGTTCTAACTGTTGCTTCCTGACCTGCACACAGGTTTCTCAAGAGACAGGTCAGATGGTCTAGTATTCTCATCTCGTTCAGAATTTTCCACAGTTTATTGTAATCCACACAGTCAAAGGCTTTGGCATAGTCAATAAAGCAGAAGTGGATGTTTTTCCGGAACTCCTGCTTTTTCGATAATCCAGCAGATGTTGGCAATTTGATCTCTGGTTCCTCTGCCTTTTCTAAAACCAGCTTGAACATCTGGAAGTTCATGGTTCACGTATTGCTGAAGCCTGGCCTGGAGAATTTTGAGCATTACTTCACTAGCGTGTGAGATGAGTGCAATTGTGCGGTAGTTTGAGCATTCTCCGGCACTGCCTTTCTTTGGGATAGAAATAAAAACTGACCTTTTCCAGTCCTGTGGCCATTGCTGAGTTTTCCAAATTTGCTGGCATATTGAGTATAGCACTTTCACAGCATCATCTTTCAGGATTTGAAATAGCTCAACTGGAATTCCATCACCTCCACTAGCTTTATTTGTGATGCTTTCTAAGGCCCACTTGACTTGACATTCCAGGATATCTGGCTCTAGATGAGTGATCACACCATCATGATTATCTGGGTCGTGAAGATCTTTTTTGTACAGTTCTTCTGTGTATTCTTGCCACCTCTTCTTAATATCTTCTGCTTCTGTTAGGTCCATACCATTTCTGTCCTTTATTGAGCCCATCTTTGTATGAAATATTCCCTTGGTATCTCTAATTTTCTTGAAGAGATCTCTAGTCTTTCCCATTCTGTTGTTTTCCTTTATTTCTTTGCATTGATCACTAAGGAAGGCTTTCTTATCTCTCCTTGCTATTCTTTGGAACTCTGCATTCAAATGAGAATATCTTTCCTTTTCTCCTTTGCTTTTCACCTCTCTTCTTTTCACAGTCCATTAAAGGAATGATTAAAAGGTACCATTAAAGACAGAAAGTATGTGACTTCAGCGATCAGGAAGATTTCAACCTAGCCGAGGTTTACAACTAAACACCTAATACTTTTGGAGAGTAAGTTGACAGTACATATGTCACTTTTAGCTGTGGATAACCCAGCGAGCCCACTTCTGGGGAAGGTATGTTCCCCATGTATCATTTGAAATGAAGAAAAACTAAAGAATCTATAAGGCCATCAATAAAGAGCTCATTTATCTATAAATTTTAACATTAATTAAAAGTATGAGTTAAGGACTTTTCTGGCAGTCCAATGGTTAAGACTCTGGCTTCCACTGCAGGGGGCATGGATTCAATTCATGATGTGAGAACTAAGATCCCAGATGCCTTGAAGTATGGCAAAAAAAAAATAACTGCTTAATTTTTTTTAAGTATGAGTTAAATTATGTTTCTTTTCTCACTGTGGAATACAATGCAGCCATTAAAAAGGACGGGGTATATCTACTCAAATATGCTCATGGAATGATCTCCAAGACTTATTAAGTGAAAGGATCAAGCTGTAAAATAGAAGTAGCACTTACATAAAATGAACAAACAAAAAAAATGCAGAACAAAAAGGATACAAGTATACATACTTATAATCATATGCATCAACCTATCTATATACACATATACATAACAAAAGGTCTAGAAAGATCCATTCTGAACTGTTACTGAGTAAATATTAATAGTTGAATGAAGGAATATGAACCCTGATAATCTCTGAGAGGAAACAGGATTAGAGGGCCTAGAAAAGAACCATAAACTTTAGCATCATTTAAAGTTTTACAATGAATCTTTGTGTATTAGTTGACTATGCCAAAGCCTTTGACTGTGTGGATCACAATAAACTGCGGAAAATTCTGAAAGAGATGGGAATATCAGACCATCTGACCTGTCTCTTGAGAAACCTGTGTGCAGGTCAGGAAGCAACAGTTAGAACTGGATATGAAACAACAGACTGGTTCCAAATAGGAAAAGGAGTACGTCAAGGCTGTATATTATCACCCTGCCTATTTAACCTGTATGCAGAGTACATCATGAGAAACGCTGGGCTGGAAGAAGCACAAGCTGGAACCAAGACTGTCAGGAGAAATATCAATAACCTCAGATATGCAGATGACACCACCCTTATGGCAGAAAGTGAAGAGGAACTAAAAAGCCTCTTGATGAAAGTGAAAGAGGAGAGTGAAAAAGTTGGCTTAAAGCTCAACATTCAGAAAACTAAGATCATGGCAAAAGGTCCCATCACTTCATGGGAAATAGATGGGGAAACAGTGAAAACAGTGTCAGACTTTATCTTTTTGGGCTCCAAAATCACTACAGATGGTGACTGCAGCCATGAAATTAAAAGACACTTACTCCTTGGAAGGAAAGTTATGACCAACCTAGATAGCATATTGAAAAGCAGAGACATTACTTTGTCAACAAAGGTCCATCTAGTCAAGACTATGGTTTTTCCAGTAGTCATGTATGGATGTGAGAGTTGGACGGTGAAGAAAGCTGAGCACCAAAGAATTGATGCTTTTGAACTGTGGTGTTAGAGAAGACTCTTGAGAGTCCCTTGGACTGCAAGCAGATCCAACCAGTCCATCCTAAGGGAGATCAGTCCTGGGTGTTCACTGGACTGATGTTGAAGCTGAAACTGCAACACTTGGGCCACCTCATGCAAAGAGTTGACTCACTGGAAAAGACCCTAATGCTGGAAAGGATTGGGGGCAGAAGGGGATGACAGAGGATGAGATGGCTGGATGGCATCACCAACTCGATGGACATGGGTTTGGGTAGACTCCAGGAGTTGGTGATGGACAGGAAGGCCTTGCCTGCTGCAATTCATGGGGTCGCAAAGAGTCAGTCATAACTGAGTGACTGGACTCAACTGAACTGAGAAGTTAAAAATCAACTAATTTTTAAAGTCAAACAGTAAGCAAATAAGTAAAGGCTGGAACTTAGCTAGATGAATTCTATATACATGTTGATTAAAATGCTGGACTGGATGAAGCACAAGCTGGAATCAAGATTGCTGGAAGAAATATCAATAACCTCAGATACAAAGATGATACCACCCTTAAGGCAGAAAATGAAGAACTAAAGAGCCTTTTGATGAAAGTGAAAGAGGAGTGAAAAAATTGGCTTAAAACTCAGCATTCAGAAAACTAAGATTATGGCATCCGGTCCCAACACTTCATGGCAAATAGTTGGGGAAATAATGGAAACAGTGACAGACTTTATTTTTTGAGGCTCTACACTTATAACAGTAATGTAAATAGGACTGGGAGCTGCAAGTTCTAGAGACCCTACTATTTTCATTTAACTAATTGGGCAAGCCACTTGATCTGTGTCCTCAGTACTCCTCCCCCTGCCCCAAAGAAGGTGATGAATTAAGAAAAGCCCTTTATAAGGACTTCCCTGGTAGGCCAGTGGTTAAGACTCTGCCTTCCAATACACAGGGTGTGGGTTTGATCCCTGGTCAGTCCCACATGCCTTGCAGCCAAAAAAATCGAAACACAAAACAGAAGTAATGTTGTAACAAATTCAATAAAGACTTTAAAAAACAATCCACATTTTAAAAAACTCTTAATTGAAAAAAAGCCTGTTATAAACTATAGTATACTAGGCTTTGAGGATACAAGATGAGCAAGAATAGGACAAAGTAATGCCCTCATGGAGGTTACAGTCTAGTAGGTGAGAGAGACGTTACTGATATAAGCATTTGAATAAATGGAAAAACCACAACTGATCTAAGGGAAAGTGCATGAGATTAAATCGAAAATAGTTAAAATTGATTGAACATTTATTATGTGCCAAACACGGTAAAATGTTCTCATGGATCTTCTAACTTAACACAGCCATCACATGACAGTTTCTATCATTGTTTTCCATTTTACAGAGCAAAAGCAAGGACCCAAACACGTTATGGAACTTGCCCAAGTCACCCAGCAGATAAGCAGTAGAGCTACAATCTGAGTCTGCAAAGGGAAATAAAACATGTAAAGCGCTTGTAAAGCAAATATGTAGTTGCTCAGTCGTGTCCAACTCTTTGTGAATCCACGGACTGTAGGTCGCCAGGTTCCTCTGTCCATGGAATTCTCCAGGCAAAAATACTGGAGTGGGTTCTTGCCATTCCCTTTTCCAGGGGGGATCTTCCTGACTCAGAGATTGAACCTGGGTCTCCCGCTTTGTGCGCAGATTCTTTACCGTCTGAGTCACCAGGAAGGCCCATAAAGTGCTTAGTACACAGTAAGTGATCAATGTTGGCTGTTACTTTTATGTCACTGTTATCACTTTTTACGGTCCTCTAGGGTACAGCGCCTGTACCTGTGTCTCCAACGCTCAGGCCTACATGTAGCCTCATTCTACATAAGACGGAGGATCTGCTAAAGTAACTCTTCCCCCAGTCACTCAGCAAACAAATAGTGGAGTCAGATATGAACCTGCCCCCCAAAACGCATGTAAAGTGCCTGGTCCATCGTAAGTACTGTTAGCTGGTGGTTAATAACTATATTCTTCGCGGTCCAAAAGGGCAGAGAAAGTATCTGATAAATCCCCGTGCCCCCAGCCCCCAGGGAGCTGTACCGTCACAGAGCAGGTGCACAGTAAGGGTTTGCTGGATGAACCGGAGACCCTCACCTGCAGCAGCGGCAGGAGCAGCTGGTTGAGCCTTCGCCGCTCCATGAGGCTAACGGCGCCCTCGCCCGTGCGGCCCATCTCGTTCAGCAACACTAGCACCGCGATCTTATACGGCGTCACCCAATCCTTGATACCGAATACGTTGGCGTGCACCACCCCATTGGTCATCATGGGGTTGAAGTAGAGGCTCTCGTGGACGCTGGCCATGGCGCCCACGAACTAAGTGCAGGAGACCCGGTGCGCGCACCGGCCAGGTTCCCCCTCAGGGAACCTCACAACCTCCCCTAGGCCTCCGCGGGCCCACGGCGTATCCCAGGGAACTGGCATTCCACCCGACGGCACGCCGATGACCAGTCAGAGCAAAGAAACCAGAGCGCTATAGCCAATAAAAATGCCCAACAATATGTGGTGGGTGGGGCAAAGGCTGCGCACCTAAAGACAGAGTCCCTACAGAAACTTTTGCTGGAGGAGGGAAGGTTCCGGGTCGGCGTGGACTGCCGCTGAGCGAAAGAGTCGACGCTTTCGGTCAAGGTCTGAACGGCCAGCAGGCTGACTATTTGTTCATTTAACTTGAAAATAATTAAAATTAAATTTTAAAGTGATCGGGATTAAGGCAACGAAGTTAGGGACTTCCCGGCGGTCCACTGGTCAAAAGTGGGAGCTTCAACTGCAGGGGGCCCGCGTCCGGGAGCTAAGATCCCGCATGTCGCGGCGTCCTAACAACAACAAAAAATAAACCAAGAAAAAGCAACGAAATTAAACGTGCACCTTTAAAATTTGTATTTAACTGATCAGGTTAATTTTTAAATTCAAAGTTCGGAAGTTTCATTTAGCTTTGTTTTAATGCGTGAATAAACTTTTTTTCTTCCCCACAGAATTTCACAAATGCCATTTGCAGACAGCCAGGTCAGGTTGCAAGTAGCCGTGTATTCTTACGCCTAATAGAAGATGATACCACATCCGTGTGGTGAATCTCTGGTTCAGTTCAGTTCAGTCGCTCAGTCGTGTCTGACTCTTTGCGACCCCTTGAACCGCAGCACACCAGGCCTCCCTGTCCACCACCAACTTCCTGAGTTCACCCAAACCCATGTCCATCGAGTCGGTGATGCCATCCAGCCATCTCATCTTCTGTCGTCCCCTTCTCCTCCTGCCCTCAATCTTTCCCAGCATCAAGGTTACCACCTAATATTACGTCCTTGCATTGCATTCGTGGCCCTCACAATCAATCCCTAGACAATAACTTCAAACTGAGTTTTCACAACTCTCTTTCCACTCTTCTGTACCTTTCCCACATTTACTTCTCTACAGCCTGAATTGCTATTAATAATTATTTGCACTCCATACTAGTCTACACAATCCTTGAAAGAAAAACCACCTGTTCCAGGAAATTCCCTGGCAATCTAATAGTTAAAAGACTCAAAAAACAAACGAACAACCACCTGCTCTTCAACTCTGGCTACACTCACTATGTCTAGTACCTGGGTTTTGTTGTCTCAATCTGTCTTTGTTTAATGAATCATGAATGAATATGTGGTTTTAGTTCACAGGAAAAAAAGGAGGTAGACACATATAGGCTAAATAACTGGGCCAGAAGTCACTGATAGCTTGGAATACAAGACCTAACTTCCATATCTTGAGAATAGTGACTCTGTATACATTTTAGACATACAACTGCATGTGTTGGTTTTGTTTTGGTGGTGCCAGGCAATTTGTGGGATCTTAGTTCCCCAACCAGGAACTGAATCCCAACCCTCTACAGTGAAAGCATGGAATCTTAAGCACTACACCACCAGGGTATTCCCACATGTATTTTAGATGTACAAATCTGTACATTTACCACGTTCATTTCTTATGTAACTGGTTTTCACTTGTAAAAGGGGAAACGCTATTTGCAGGAATTTTAATACTTAAGTTACTTCTTTCTTTGGACTTCCCTTGTGGCTCAGCTGTTAAAGAATCCTCCTGCAATGCAGGAGACCTGGCTTCGATCCCTGGGTTGGGAAGATCCTTGGAGAAGGGAAAGGCTACCCACTCCAATATTCTGGACTGGAGAATTCCATGTACTGTATAGTCCATGGGGTCTCAAAGAGTCAAACACCACTAAGGGACTTTCATTTCATTCATTTACTTCCTTCTTTGCCTCAGTTTATTGTTGTATTCCCCACCCCTTCTTGTTTTAATGTAAAAGCATACTTTCAATCTCATAGCTGTCTAAGGATCTTTTTGCATTGTGAGTTTAACTTAGAATAAAGATTGGCAAA
Organism: Antilocapra americana; assembly: GCA_007570785.1. Classification (NCBI taxonomy): domain Eukaryota; kingdom Metazoa; phylum Chordata; class Mammalia; order Artiodactyla; family Antilocapridae; genus Antilocapra; species Antilocapra americana. The sequence goes on from ML663006.1 coordinate 7,488,786, forward strand.
GGATATTTGTGAAATAAACATGTATTCAACCTTGAAATCCTGAATATGGACAATTTACTGAATGTAAAGAGAGAAGTTAAGTTTTGTAAGATCCTAAACAATAATCTAAATTGGTATGGCTTTCAAGTAATTCATTCTTCTATTCAAGAAATTATATGCTGAGCTCCTTCTATGTTCATGTTCAGTTCAGTCGCTCAGTCGTGTCCAACTCTTTGTGACCCCGTGAACCTCAGCATGCCAGGCCTCCCTGTCCATCACCAACTCCCAGAGTCTACCCAAACCTATATCCATTGAGTCAGTGATGCCATACAACCATCGCATCTTCTGTCATCCCCTTCTCCTCCTGCCCTCAATCTTTCCCGGCATCAGGGTCTTTTCAAATGAGTCAGCTCTTCACATGAGGTGGCCAAAGTATTGGAATTTCAACTTCAACGTCAGTCCTTCCAACGAACACCCAGGACTGATCTCCTTTAGGATGGACTGGTTGGATCTGCTTGCAGTCCAAGGGACTCTCAAGAGTCTTCTCTAACACCACAGTTGAAAAGCATCAGTTCTTCAGCACTCCGCTTTCTCTGTAGTCCAACTCTCACATCCATACATGACTACTGGAAAAACCATAGCCTTGACTAGATGGACCTTTGTTGACAAGGCCATGTTCTAATCATGGTACTCAGAGGGTGAACTTCTAAACCAGAATTTGCAAACCGGTGACCTCTGAACTAAATAAGTCCCATGATATATGTTTTACTTGTCTTGCATAATATTTGCCAAGCTTCCCAGGTGGCTCAATGGTAAAGAATCCTCCTGACAATGCAGGAAATACAGGAGATGAATTAGATCCCTGGATTGAGAAGGTCCCTTGGAGGAGGAAATGGTAACCCACTCCAGTATTCTTGCCTGGAGAATTCCATGGAGAGAGGAGCCTGGCAGGCTATAGTCTATAGGGTTGAAAAGAGTTGAACGTGATTGAGCAACTGAGCACGCACATACAATATTTGCCAATGCTTAAAAATTGAGACATTTCAGTGCACCCCTGCCCCCAATCTGTATTTCCAGCTTCACTTGAAAACTTGGAAAACTTGGCAACATGGTTTTGTTACGAGGTGGTAACTCTTAACTGAGTATAAGCAGCAAGAGCCACCTTCATTCAGGCCATGATATCCCCCAATCAAGTATGTATGATTGTATGTATGTATCCCCCAATACAGTCATGGGCATATGAGCCTAGCAGAGCTAATCAGATCCTTCTCTGGATCACTATATGGACTCTAGAAAGAAGAGCCCTCTTTCTCTCAGGGTTGCTAGGCAGCTTGTCAATGTCTCAATCCCTCCTTCCAGAAAAAGGGTACCTGCAGGAAGAGAGAACAGGCGAATTTGCAAGTAAAAGCAGAATCAAGCAGAATTGAAGATCAGGGAGGGGAAAAAGAAAATGGCAACCCACTCCAGTACTCTTGCCTAGAGAATCCCATGGACAGAGGAGCCTGGTGGGCTGCCGTCTATGGGGTCACACAGAGTCGGACACGACTGAAGTGACTTAGCCGCAGCAGCAGCAGCAGAGGGGAGAAAGAAATAGGTCTGGTTCATTGAATTCTATTTTTGTCTTGATACCCTGGTTCTTTCAGCTATTTCAGTTATCAGCTTTCCTAGAAGATAATCCCCCAACCACAAAAAAATTAGCCAATGTTTGTTGGTCTGAGTTGGAGGTTTTGTTTTGTTTTTATTTCATTTTTGCTTGAGCTTGATTGAGAAAGATTTTAGGCTCTTGCAACCAAAGTCATCAATAAAGGTGATAATAAATAATTGAAAACACTGACATCTATTCATCCTACCAGAATTGTTTAGTACTCAGAAAGACCTTCAGGCTCCTTGGTTTGTTAATAGAGAAGCCTTTATCTCATCCTATGTGTTATTCAGGGACTGTCTCCCTTCCTTCCTAAGTCACCAGGTATTCTCCTGCCAGTCAGAGAAAACATGATTCAAATGAAGTCATGATGGATGAAACAAGAAGAAAGTTGGCCTGAGAATCAGAGCCCTCAAGTTCTAATGTTGACCTTGAAACTTACTAGCTCTGAGGATTCGGTAGCCACTTATTCTCCCTAAACTTGGGCCAGTCACATTAACAGTGAAAGGTTTGGATTGGTTGATGTGTTAATTCCTCTGCAGTGCTAAGATTTTTTTAACTTGTTACTCTTGATTTTTATTTAAAAAATTTTACTGTGGCAAAAGCTTATCACATAACATTTATCATTTTAACCACATCAAGAGTATGATTCAGCAGCGTTAAATATATTCACAATGATGTGCAACCTTCACTACTGTCTAGAATCAGAACTTTTTCATCACCCTAAAAAGAAAACCCATACACGTTAGCAGTAACTCCTCATCCATCATATGATGATAACTTACAGCATTAATAAGGTTTATAGGAAACAGGTAGTTTCACATACTGTGTGCATGCTCAGTTGTGTTCAACTCTTTTCCGACCCCATGGACTGTAGCTCACCAGGCTCCTCTGTCCATGGAATTCTCCAGGCAAGAATACTGGAGTGGGTTGCCATTTCCTTCTCCAGGGGATCTTTCCAACCCAGGAATCCAAACTACACTTACTGTTGGAAGGAATTTAAGTTGGTATAGCCCTTAGTCCAGACAGGAAATAGAAGGCACTCTAGGTGTTTCAAACAGAGGGAAATTAATACAGAGAATTGGCTCCACAGGTGATAGTAGATCTGAAAAACCAAACCAGATAGAGATTAGCAGTAACAAGAAGATGGTACCGCTCCCAAGACAGAGGGGGCAAAGGAAAGAGATGGTTTCTATAGCTCAGAAACCGAGGCCACTGGGTAGGAGCCAGAACTGCAGGCAAATGCAGACTCTGCTGGAAGATGGAGAGAGAAGGCAAGAAATCCCATGGATTCTCCCTTTCTCTTACTCTCAGATCTCCTGTTCAACCCAGCCAGTTGACTCAGGAGCTGGGAAAGGAAACATGCAAGGGAATTCCCTGGCAGTCCAACAGTTAGGACTCTGTTCTTTCATTGAGGAAGGCCCAGGTTCAATCCCTGCTCAGGGAAAAAAGATCCCAGAAGCTTCGTGATGAGGCCAAAAAAGAAAAGATATATGTAGTTTTTTCAAAAAGGAAACATGTAAGCATCACCATTATCTATTTCAGAACATTTTCATCACTCCAAAAATAAACCCCATGCCCATTAGCAGTCCTTCCCCATCCTGCTGCCCTTTAGCCCCCGGCAACTACTAATCTGCTTTCTTGATGGATTTTCTCTTCTGAACATTGCATATCAGTGGAATCATACAACATGTTTGGTCTCTTGTGTTCATTTAGCCAAATCTCTGAGGTTTATCCATGTTGTGGCATGTGTCAGTACTTCATTCCTTTTTATATCTTAGTTATATTCCATTATATGGACAGACTATATTTTGAGTATCTGCTCATCTGTCAATAGGCATTTGGGTCGTTCCCACCTTTGGGCTTTTGTGAATCAGGAGACTGTGCACATTCATGTGTGTGTGTTTGTGTGAGCATGCGCATTTGGTTTTCTTGAGTATATACCTGGGGGTGGAATTTCTGGGTCATACAGTGACTCTACACTTAACTTTTGAGGAGCTGCTGGACTCTTCTACAATGGCTGCATCATTTCACATTTCCACCAGCAATAAATGAGGGCAGCCACTTTTTTCTTCTATATTTTTTGGCTCTGTTGCATGCAGAGAACAGCCACATTAAACGAGGATCAGAAATTCAGCCTGCTATTTAATCATGAATCATCATTAGCAATGTCATGATTCTGAAAGAACTGAATAGCCATCAGAGGTGTTTAAGTTGTTCTGAGCAATGGATGACTATCTCCATGATTTTATGTATCTCTGAACACTGTCATCCCCCAAGGAGAACTGTGCCAGGTAGAACCACTTTTCCCCATTGCTCATTAGAGAGTAGCTCACCAGCCAGGTCACCTGCAGGTCCCAAGACAGATGGAAAAGCCAGCCTTTACTAGCCAATCAGATGCAAAACTTCTGAAAATGACAAACCCTTGTGCAATTCTAAGACATCATTTTAGAGGAAACAGGAAATTGCTCTGAACAAGGAAAAATATGATATGTGAACCAGGTCTCCTGTGTGCATGCATAATCATTTTCTTTTGATAATTCAAGAAAATCCAGCTGAGACGGAAGAGAAGATCCCCTATTGAATAAAACAAGGCTCGACCCTGCCAGAGTCACACAGAGTCTCAGGGTTGAATCAATACAAAAAGTTCTGGGTAATTAACTGAGCTGCTGGGGAAACTTGATCGCTAGCCTGACAAGCATCTCTAAGTATTTCCAGACCCAAGGTAACAGTCCAGCTTCTCAAAGCTCATGAACTGAATTGACCTTACTCCTTGGGGAAAGAAACTCTCCTTGTTTCCTCTAGACCTCCTATATCATCCAAAGTCGACATCACCATCTGCAACTGGAGGTATCAATGGACACATTAATTAATTGAGATTGAATTTACGTTTCTATTGTCAACTCTCATTATTTGTTTTCGAGAACCCACTTCCCATATCTCTTAGTGCTATTAAGCAAAAGATAATATACATTATGTAATTTTTGCAAGTCTATGAGTACATCTTACACTCACCCTTTTTTTTTTTTTTTTTTTGCTGATACCCTGACTCACTCCCAATACTTGACTTAATAGCAGTTTCCAGTAGAAGTGGTTGCTTTCAATAATAGGAGCAGAAACTACATTGAGTCATTGCTTTTCTTCCTTTGCAGGATGATTAATTCCTTAGTTTGTAAACTTTTTTTTAGACATTTCAGTTTGCAAGAGTTTCTGCATCTGTAATGTTTGATGATTATCTGCTGCCATAGTGGCAACGCATAGTTCTCTAATTAGTGATAATGCTGCGTAACAGCTACAAAACCCTGAAGGCATGACAAGACACATGTTTGATTGCACATCTAGGGTGGTAGGCTAGGGAGCTCTGCTAATCTTGCTGGGGCTTGGTCACAGATGGGAAGCATGGCTGATTGGGTGATCCAGAATGGATATGCGTGGGGACAACTGGAGTGGCTCTAGGGGTCTCTCCTCCTCTGCAGCCAACCTGAGAGACATGGTAGAAACAGAGATGCAAGAAGGTGGAAACGATTATGTCCTACAGTCGTAAGCTAAGTGGTGGCTCATATCAGTACTTCTGTACATATTCCTTTTTTTTTTTTTAAAATTTTTGGCTGAGTCTCGAGGCTTGTGAGTCCATCAGGGATCAGACTTGCACCCTTGGCAGTGAAAGCACAAGTCCTAACCTCTGGACCACCAGGGAATTCCCCACTGCATTCTATTAGCTAAAGCAGAAGGCAGAAGGCCAGCACAGATCCAAGCTTCAGGAAGTAGAATGGATCTTTGGCAAGAGGAGCTGCAAAGTCATACAACATCAAGTGGGGAGAGAGGGAAAAGTAAAGAATTGGAACCAAAAGTGAAATTGCCCAGAGGCTGTCCCTTCTCATCCCCTTGAACCTCAGCTTATTTAGGCAAAGGGAGAGTTGGGTCCAAGAGGCATAGATACAACTGATTTTTGTGTGTTTAATCTCATGCAAACAATTATATGGGGCTTCCTGGGTGGCTCAGTGGTAAAGAATCTGCCTGCAGTGCAGGAGCCACAGGAGACTCAGGTTCGATCCCTGAGTTGGGAAGATTCCCTGAAGGAGGAAATGGCAACCCCTTCCAGTATTCTTGCCTGGAGAATCCCGTGGACAGAGGAGCCTGGTGGACTACAGTTTATGGGTTCGAAAAGAGTTGGACATGACTAATGTGACTTAGCATGCATGCACGCAAACAATTATATAAACAGATGCATCAGCTGTCTTAGTTTGCTCCAGCTGCCATAACAAAATACCATAGATTGTCTGGCTTCCACAACTGGAATATATTTTCCCACAATTCTGGAGGCTAGGAAGTCCAAGATCAAGGTGCAGACCAGTTCAGTTTCTGGTGCTAGCTCTCCTCTTGACTTGCAGATGGCTGCCTTCTTACCATGTCCTCATTATGGCAGAAAAAGAGAGCTTCCCTGGTATTTCTTCTTATAGGGACACTTAACCCATCATGAGCGCCCCCGACCAAGATCTCATCTGAATGTAATTACTTCCCAAAGGCCCAACTCTGAATACCATCATGTTGGGGTTTCAACATGTGAATATGAAGGGGGACACTATTTAGTTAATAACATAGGCTAAACTTAATTTTAAATTGGGGACTTCCCTGGCAGCCCTGTGGTTAAGACTTTGCTTTCCAATGCAAGAGTGTGGGTTCAATTCCTGGTAGGGAACAAGATCCCATATGCCACAAGGCTGAAAAAACAAAGCATAAAACAGAAGGAATACTGTGAAAGTGAAAAGTGAAAATGTTAGTTGTTCAGTTCTGTTCTACTCTTTCAACCCCTTGGGCTGTAGCCTGCCAGGCTCCTCTGTCCACACAATTCAGGCAAGAAAGAATACTGGAGTTGGGTAGCAATTCCCTTTTCCAGGGGATATTCCTGACACAGGGATTGAACCCTGGTCTCCTGCATTGCAGGTAGATTCTTTACCATCTGAGCCACCAGGGAAGCCTTTAATAAACTTTATAAAGGCTTTAATAAACAAATAAATTTGATATCTTCATTCTTTCCCCTAAATGTATCTCTCACTTGAGCCATGACTGAATCTTCCTAACATTAGAAATCAAAGCCAGAACTTAACTCTGGAGTCTAGAGATTGATCAGGATATCATGGAATTTCTTATGTAGTCTTTAAAAACATGTTTATTTCTACTAGAGTTAAGGATAAAATATGTACCTGATCTAAAGTTTCAATTGATGCAAAACTTGAAGAAATGATTAAACCATCCTCGTCAAGCCAGATTTATTGGAAAATTCAAAGTAATTCGATGCTTCCCAGCCCCAGCATTGGAGGTCACTCTTCCCATAAGCTTCTGGAACTTCTGAGCATTATTCATTCAGTCTGAACAAATACATGATTCTTTCATTCTTTATTTTCAGGCTCTTAAATGCCTTGAATCATGAAACCAATTAAGTTGCCAGAGAACTTCTCCGATATCCTGTTCCTTTTAACTTCTTCAGACAGGTTTTTATTCAATGTGTGTGTTGAATAAAATACAGAGAAAGGAAGAGATAGTCTTCTTCAGGATCTCAATTTGTTCCTATCAGTGAATTAAAGAATGGACAACTTGTACTTCCCTGGTGGTCCAGTGGTTAAGACTCTGCAATTCCACCGAAGGGGGCTTGGGTTTGATTCCTGGTCAAGGCACTAAGATCCCACACGCCACATGGCACAGCCAAAAAATTAAAAATAATAATAATAAATAAATAAAATGAAAAACTATGTACATGACTCCTGATATATCTTGCACAAATGATAAGTATTCCTGTTTTACACTGCAAACAGACACACACATAATCTCAGTATAAATATTAAAACAGAAAAATACACTTGGCAAACAAGTGACAAGTCTTGAAGAGATGATTGAATGTTTTGAGTTTCTTCCTCTGTTGATAATGAATCCATTTTGGGATGTAAATTTCAACTAATTTCTTAACTCCTCTACAGCTACTCTAGAGTAACAAGGGGAAAAAATGATAAGTCTTGGATTTGATTCTTCCTTTCCAAGTACAAATTATCTTGAGGATATAAATTACATGGTTTAGGTTTTTTCCCAAATTAAGCTTTAGGGGGGGTATTAAGAGGAAAAACACCATGTCAGTAATTGGCTACACATAAATATTAGTGATTAAATAAGCATTGAGAGTAGAAATATGTTATAGGAAAGAACATATTTTGAATATTAAACTGCTTATAAAACTTGTGACAAGGCTAAAATAAAAGGAAAAATTCTTTTTTTCTAAAAAAAATTTTTGAGGTATAATTAACCATCTAAGGTGAACAATTCAGTGACAGTACATTTATTTTGTGCGATCCCTTGCTCTACCTAGTTCCAAAACATCTCAGTTCAGTTCAGTCACTCAGTCGTGTCCAACTCTTTGTGACCTCATGGACTGCAGCAAGCCAGGCCTCCCTGTCTATCACCAACTCCTGGAGCTCACTCAAACTCATGTCCATTGAGTCAGTGACGCCATCCAACCATTTCATCCTCTGTTGTCTCCTCCTCCTGCCCTCAATCTTTCCCAGCATCAGGGTCTTTTCAAATGTATCAGTTCTTCACATCAAATGGCCAAAGTTTTGGAATTTCAGCTTCAGCATCAGTCCTTCCAATGAATATTCAGGACTGATTTCCTTTAGGATGGACTGGTTGGATCTCCAAAACATCTCCATTTCCCCAAAAGGAAACCTCATACCCACTAAGCAATTTCTGCCTATTTCTCCATCCTGTAAGTCTATAGGAACAACAAATTTATGGTTTTGTATCTGTAGATTTATCTATTCTGGACAATTCATGTAAATGGACTATGATCTTTAGCATCTGGCTTCTTTTAGTTAGCATTGTTTTGATTTTCGGCCATGTTATAACATGCATTAATACTTCATTTCTTTTTATGCCTGAGTAAAAAATATATGTGTATATCACTAATTGATATACACAATCGTAAATTGATGGACATTTGGGTTATACATATCTTTTGGCTATAATGAATAGTACTGTTACAAACGCTCATGTATGGTGTAGGCCAGAAGGTTCGTTTGGGTTTTCCCATACAACGCTATGGAAAATTCCAAACGAACCTTTTGGCCAACCTAATATGAATTTTTCTTTGAGAACTTCAGTATTTCAGTTATTTGGGATGTTTCCCTCACAGTGAAATTGCTAATTCTTTCAACTTTTCCCACTGCCCACAGAATCCAGCATAGCCCAACTCTGAGCTGCTTCCTGAAGGTGCCTGTTTTGGGAGAGAAACAAATGCCATTAGCAGGGAAGAGGAATTCTATTTATTAAGGACTAGAGCCTGATATATTCATCACACAGTTCAAACAAACATACAAACAAAAATCTTAAGGGGGAATTCCCTGGCTTTTCAGTGGTTGGATGATGACTTTCACTGCCAGGGCACGTTTGATCCCTGGTTGGGGAACTAGGATTTAATTATTTATTTGCAGCCAAAAATAAATACAAACAGTTTAAAAAATCTTAAGATATATATATATATATATATATACACACACACACACACATATATGCTTTATAGGATATTTGAAAATATGGCTATTTAAGATGGACAGTTACAGGATCTACCTTTTCATATACAAGAGTCAGTTTCAAACCAATTAAGGCTGAAGGCCTGTTTATCCATTGCAAGATTCATTGGTCCCTAAAACATATAGGCCCTACAATATTTGGCTTGATGAAAAAATGTTAAACTCTAGAAAAATAAATGCAATCAAAAGAAGAAAGATGCCGTTATGTAGCTATAATATTAGGCAATATTTAAATAAATTGATAAGTAATTACTAATCAAAATGGAGGGAATCAAGACCTTTCTTCACAAGACTGCTAATAAGGCAAATTGATACAGTATTTTCTGTGGACAAATTTAGGAATTCTTATCAAGGCCTTAAAAGTGTTTATATTCTTTGACTCCATTTTTCTCTTTCTGGCTATTTAACCTTAGGGAATAACCACGAGTGTTCATGATAATTTTTTAATGTATTCTTCATTATAGTGTTATTATAATGAAAAATTGAGAGCTACCTGAAATCCATCAACAGAAATTACACATAAGTTATGATTCACAATTAGGAAGAATACATGTGAAACCAAATTATTTTATAGAAAATATTTAATGACTTGGAATAATGTCCACTATATTTTTAAATAGAAAATAATATGTGTACTACAACACTAAATTTCTAAAAATGTATCTGCATGCATGGAAAAGAGTCAGTTTCCTTCCTCTATAAAATGGGGATAATGATAGCATGTACCTCATAGGATGGTTATAAGAATGAAATTTAATGAGAACGTTCATATTCCAATGCTCTAGCATATTTAAAGCATTCAGTAAATGTTTAATTATTGCTATTGTTGTTGTCAAAGGATATACATCAAAATGCCAGCTTTATTTATCTTTGGGTAGTGGAATTATGAGTGATTTTCATTTCCTTAAATATACTTTTCTTTATAAAAGTATAAAGCATTTTATAAATGCTTTAAAAAGCATTAAAAGAAAAACATTTACTTTCTCCAAGCAAGATAATTCTGCTCAAGATAATTCTCACTTCCCTGCCAGAGAGAGTTAATAGCAGATGAAGATGTTGATATTTCCAGAAGGGTATCCTAAACTTTGCTGCCTTCTCTTTTGATAAGAGTAGAGATGAGAGCAGTATCAGATAACTTTAAAAAAAAAAAGAGAGAGAGAAACTGCCTATCAGGTCAGCTCTCTAGGATATTTCTATTCTTAGATATGAAATAAGATTTGGAGAGCAGTGCTTTAGAAGTTAGACAAGAATTTTAAAAAGCCACAGATTACAACAGTTCAGTTCATTTCAGTCACTCAGTCGTGTCCGACTCTTTGCGACCCCAAGCACACCAGACTTCCCTATCCATCACCAACTCCCAGAGCTTGCTCAAACTCATGTCCATCGAGTCGGTGATGCCATCCAACCATCTCATCCTCTGGGATTACAACAGAGGTCACTAATTTCAAATCAATCAAGCAATCAAAGTTGGATTATGTCACTCACCTGCTAACATATTGTACAGCATCTCTTTGCCTAACTTAGAAAATATACAATATTCAGCCAGACATTTGAAGCCATTTCAAAGATAATTTTCAGAGTGAATTAAAGTGCTTTTTCCCCTTAATTTAAGTTTTGGAGTTTCCAGCTTTGCATTTTTGGACTTTAATTTCACACCCAGAGATAAAAGTGTCAAGAGAAAATTCCAAGAACTCTGTTTTTTGGATGTCGCTACCACATACACAGTTGAAAAGAAAACTTGAAAAACTTTCAGAAAAGGATTCTTCTATTTAACAATCTTTAGATATGGTGAGAAATTCTTGGTCATGTGGTTGGGTGGGATTGGTCCCACTCTCAGCTAATGAAAGGCTCCTACTCCTCAGCCATAGTTATTGGTTTAGTGGTGGGCAGGTGACTCAAGTTAGACCATCAGTTCCTCAATATGTGGAGGTGAGAAACAATGGGAAATAAATCGTACCCTGGTGCCAGTGTGAGAACACTAGATTAAGCTCAGTCTAAAGGAATCTTGCTGGAATAGCCTGTTTAGTTGAGTTATTACCTTGCACTGTGTTTGGGGGTAGCATATTAGCAGGGCAAAGGCTAATAGAGTTTTGCCAAGAGAATGCACTGGTCATAGCAAACACCTTCTTCCAACAACACAAGAGAAGATTCTACCCATGAACATCACTACATGGTCAATACCGAAATCAGATTGATTATATTCTTTGCAGCCAAAGATGGAGAAGCTCTACACAGTCAGCAAAAACAAGACCTGAAGCTGACTGTGGCTCAGATCATACACTCCTTATTGCCAAATTCAGACTTAAATTGAAGCAAGTAGGGAAAACCACTATACCATTCAGGTATGACCTAAATCACATCCCTTATGATTATACAGTAGAAGTGAGAAATAGATTCAAGGGATTAGATCTGATAGACAGATCTGATGAACTATGGACAGAGGTTTGTGACATTGTACAGGAGGCAGTGATCAAGACCATCCCCAAGAAAAAGAAATGCAAAAATTCAAAATGCTTGTATGAGGAGCCCTTACAAATATCTGTGAAAAGAAGAGAAGTGAAAGGCAAAGGAGAAAAGGAAAGATATACCCATTTGAATGCAGAGTTCCAAAGAATAGCTGAGAGGGATAAGAAAGCCCTCCTCAGTGATCAGTGCAAAGAAATAGAAGAAAACAATAGAATGGGAAAGACTAGAGATCACTTCAAGTAAACTGGAGATACAAAGAGAACATTTCATGCAAAGATGGGCACAATAAAGGACAGAAATGGTATGGACCTAACAGAAGCAGAAGATATTAAGAAGAGGGTGGCAAGAATACACAGAAGGACTATACAAAAAAGATCTTCATAACCCAATAATCACGATGGTGTGATCACTCACCTAGAGTCAGATATCCTGGAATGCAAAGTCAAGTGGGCTTTAGGAAGCATCACTACAAACAAAGTTAGTGGAGGTGATGGAATTCCAGTTGAGCTATTTCAGATCCTAAAAGACGATGCTGTGAAAGTGCTGCACTCAATAGGCCAGCAAATTTGGAAAACTCAGCAATGGCCACAGGACTGGAAAAGGTCAGTTTTCATTTCTATCCCAAAGAAAGGCAATGCCAAAGAATGCTCAAACTATCACACAGTTGCACTCACCTCAATACACTAGCAAAGTAATGCTCAAAATTCTCCAAGCCAGGCTTCAACAGTACATGAACCATGAACTTCCAGCTATTCAAGCTGGATTTAGAAAAGGCAGAGGAACTAGAGATCAAATTGCTAACATCTGTTGGATCATTGAAAAAGCAAGAGAATTCCAGAAAAACATCTGCTTCATTGACTATGCCAAAGCTTTTGACTGTGTGGATCACAACAAACTGGAAAATTCTGAAAGAGATGGAAATACCAGACCACCTGACCTGCCTCCTGAGAAACGTGTATGCAGGTTAAGAACCAACAGTTAAAACTGGACATGGAATAACAGGCTGGTTACAAATTAGAAAAGGAGTATGTCAAGGCTGTATGTTGTCACCCTGATTATTTACTTATATGTCGAGTATATCATGAGAAATGCCAGACTGGATGAAGCACAAGGTAGAATCAAGATTGTTGGGAGAAATATCAGTAACCTCAGATATGTAGATGACACCACCCTTATGGCAGAGAGTGAAGAAGAACTAAAGAGTCTCTTGATGAAAGTGAAAGAGGAGAGTGAAAAAGTTGGCTTAAAACTCAACATTCAAAATACTAAGATCATGGCATCTGGTCCCATCATTTCATGGCAGATAGATAGGGAAACAATGGAAACAGTGGCAGACTTTATTTTCTTGGGCTGTAAAGTCACTGCAGATAGTGACAGCAGCCATGAAATTAAAAGATACTTGCTCTTTGGAAGAAAAGCTATGACCAACCTAGATAGCATATTGAAAAGCAGAGACATTACTTTGCCAACAGAGGTCCGTCTAGTCAAAGCTTTGGTTTTTCCAGTAGTCATGTATGGATGTGAAGAGTTGGACTATAAAGAAAGCTGAGCGCCAAAGAATTGATGCTTTTGAACTGTGGTGTTGGAGAAGACTCTTGAGAGTCCCTTGGACTGCAGGGAGATCCAACCAGTCCATCCTAAAGGAAATTAGTCCTGAATATTGATTGGAAGGACTGATGCCGAAGCTGAAACTCCAATACTTTGGCCATCTGATGCGAAGAACTGACTCATTGGGAAAAAAAAAAACCGTGATGCTGGGAAAGATTGAAGGCAGATGGAAAAGAGGATGACAGAGGATGAGATGGTTGGATGCCATCATTGACTCAATGGACATGAGTTTGAGCAAGCTCCGGGAGTTGGTGATGGACAGGGAATCCTGGCATGCTGCAGTCTTTGAGGTCACAAAGAGTAGGACGTGACTGAACTGAACTGAACTAAACTGATTAGGGTTGTTGTTGTTCAGTTGCTAAGTTGTGTCCAACCGCAGGGACTGTATCCGACTAGGCTACATGGAGTCCATGTAATTAGTCTATGGGGTTTTCCAGGCAAGAATATTGAAATGGATTGCCATTTCCCTCTCCAGGGGATCTTCCTGACCCAGCGATCAAACCCAAGTCTCCTGCACTGCAGGCTGATTCTTTACTTTCTGAGCCACCAGGGAAGTCTGTACTTCCCTGTACAGGAAATACTGTAGATTATAATCGAATGTCATATGCAACTATTTAGTGCTTTGGTCATGCACATATTTCTTCACTGTGGCTCATTGGACAAGATGCTGTATCTCAAATAATATAACATTCCTCTTTTAAATCTACCCCTTCACCTTGTTTTTAACTTAATGTAGGATTCATCTTGCTTTACCAGAGAATTTTTTTTTCAAGTGTCAAATGACTATTTGAATAAAAGAACCATTCTAAATCAAGAGTTACCTTGAATTAGGAGAGATAAGCATCAAATAGAATTGAGCTAGTTGAAACAAAACATCTTCAGTGTAAGGTCAAAAGAGCTGCTTTGGATATCTTTTCACCACCAGTGATGAAAAGAAAACAGTATTGAAAGACAGTTGTGTGTTAGGGAATATCATTCCACATCATGATCTATACAAAATTATTAATGCTACAAGCATCATGATCCCAGAAAATATAAGGGTTTTAGAATAAGGATGGATGAAAGATTGACATTTTAGGGAACAATTATGAGGCACTTATATATTATTATGTTTAAGATTTATTTATTTATTTTTCGCTGAGCTGGGTCTTTGCTGCTGTGCAAGGTCCCCAGTTGGGTGAACGGGGGCCACCCTGTTGCAGTGTATGGACTTCTCATTGCAGTGCCCCCCCCACCGCCCATTGTGGAGCACAGGGTCCAGGTACAAGGGCTCAGTAGTTGTGGCTCACGGGCTTAGCTGCCATGCAGCATGTGGGATCCTACCAGAGCTGGGATCGAACCCTCGTCTCCTGCATTGGCAGATGGATTCCCAACCATTGGACCACTAGGAAAGCCCTATATACCCTTACATGATTGTCAATGAATATGGCATAGAAGAGAAAAATGTGCTAAGCCTGCAACTGGAGTTTTTCAAGATGACTATCCTTATCTCAACCATCTGAATATCTCCATCCCTGCATGTTTATCTTGTTCATTTATGAGTTGACAGTGTTTGTATTCCATTGTGTCTGCCCAATTTGTCTGTAAATGTGACTGAGCGTCAGCCTGTCTGCCTTGGACTGTAAATTGTTAGAGAAGAGGCAAGGCTTAGCTAATTCTCTCTGTGAATCATTGAGCCCAGCATAGCACCACATGCAATTAGAGATTTTATAAATGTGTTTATTATGGCCCTTGGAAGGAGGCTTAGTCCCATTTATTGCCTTCTTGATCCTGCCAGCACTTCTCAAGAGAGTGGGGAAAGTTGACTTGATTTGCACTGTCAGCCTGGAAGCAAATGCTGAATGTGATGCCATACCACTGAGGCCTCTCAATGATATCTGCTGGTGAAAGTCTGTGTAGTATAATAAATACATTTGGCCTTTATCCCCAGGTTCATGGTACAGAGAACTTGGAATTTCATTAATGATCGGGGTATCTTTTGTTATCCCTAGGAGCCCCTTTTGAGCACACCTGAGCTAATGAGAGGTCTTAGGGTGGGGTCCCTAGATGGAGTTTGGTCACCAGAAAGATCAAATGATTAGAGAGTTGGGATTTTCAGTCGATCTTTTTGCCTTTTCAAACTGCTCATGGGGATCTCAAGGCAAGAGTACTGGAATGGTTCGCTGTTTCCTCCTCCAGATTTTATTTTCTTGGGCTGCAAAATCACTGGATGGTGACTTTCACCATGAAATTAAAAGACGCTTGCTCCTTGGAAGGAAAACTATGGCAAACGAGACAGCGTATTATAAAGAAGAGACATCAGTTTGTCAACAAAGGTCTGTATAGTCAAAGCTGTGGTTTTTCCAGGAGTCATGTATGGATGTGAGACTTGGACCATAAAGAAGGCTGAGCACTGAAGAACTGATGCTCTCCAACTGTGGTGCTGGAGAAAGAAGACTCCTGAGAGTCCCTTAGACTGCAAGGAGATCCAACCAGTCCATCCTAAAGGAAATTAGTCCTGAATATCACTGGAAGGACTGATACTGAAGCTGAACCTCCAATACCTTGGCCACCTTATGTGAAGAGCTGACTCATTGGAAAAGACCCTGATGGTGGGAAAGATTAAAGGCAAAAGAGAAGGGGGCAGCAGAGGATGAGATGGTTAGATAGCATCGCCAACTCAATGGACATGAACTTGAGCAAACTCTGGAAGATAGTGAAGGACAGTGAATCCTGGTGTGCTGCAGTCCATGGTGTCGAAAAGAGCTGGGCATGGCTTAGTGACTGAATAACAACAACCACTAATCTTTGGGGAAGTGGGTGGGACTGGAGATTAAGCTCTATAAAAATTCTTGAACAAGATTTGATGAACTTCTGGATTGGTGAGCATATCTGTGTGCCTGAAGGGTGGCGTACCCCAGTTCTGTGGGGACAGAAGCTCCTGTGCTCAGGACTCTTCTAGACCTTGCTCTCTGTACCTCTTCATCTAGCTGTACATCTGTAGCTTTACAATATCATTTATAATAAACTGGTAAATATAAATAAATGTGTCCCTGAACTTTGTGAGCTATTCTAGCAAATTATCTGTCCAGAGGAGGGGATCATGGGAACCCCAACGTATAACCAGTTGGTTGGAAGTACAAGTGACAATGTGGACTTGCAATTGGCATCTGAAGTGGAGGCAGTCTTGTGGGACTGAGCCCTTAACCTGTGGCATCTGATGTTATTTCCAGGTAGACAGTGTCAGAATTATGTTAAATTTGTGGGACCTAGGGTCAGGGTCTACTGAAAATTGGAGAGTTGGGTGGTGGTATTAGAAAACATTCCTGTCTAAAATGTTATGTTTTCACTTTTTTTTTTTGTCATGCTGCGTGTCATGTGGGATCTTAGTTCCTCAATCAGGGATCAAACTTGTGCCCCCTACATTGGGAGAGTGGAGTCTGAACCACCAGACGGCCAGTGAAATTACTCAACAGCAATTTTTTATTGTCACAGGTTGGACAGGGGCGGTACTACCGGCTTCTCTGTTAAAGGCCAGGGATGCTGCTAAATATACTACAGTGAGCAGGAAAGTCCCCCCCCCAACCCCCAGCAATGTTTTCAGTCCAAAATTTCAATGGTGCTTGCATATTACTGGTTATGTCTTCTAGGAGACTTGGCCCCTTATCATTACATAATATCTTTTTTTTATCCCTGATAACTTTCCTTCCTTTGAAGTCTGCTCTGTCGGAAATTAATATAACTCCTGCTTTCTTTTGATTAGTGTTAGCATGGTATGTTTTCTCCATCCATTTACTTTTAACCTATATTTGTGTGTGTACTTAAGGTGAGTCTCTTGTAGACAACATACAGTTGGGCTGTGTTCTTGGATGCACTCCAACAGTCTCTTTGAGTTGGTTGGTGCATTTGGAGCTTTGACATTCCAAGTGATTATCTGATATGGTTGGATTAATATTTACCCTATTTGTTACTGTTTCCAATTTGTTGCTCCTGTTCTTTATTTCTTGTCTTGCACACCTTCTCTGCCTTTTGTGGTTTCAGTCAAGCATTTTTTATTTCATTTTCTCTCCTTTCTTAGCATATCAGTTATAAAAAAAAAAAAGCAGAGACATTACTTTGCCAACAAAGGTCTGTCTAGTCAAGGCTATGGTTTTTCCAGTAGTCATGTATGGATTTCAGAGTTGGACTATAAAGAAAGCTGAGCACCAAAGAATCGATGCTTTTGAACTGTGGTGTTGGAGAAGACTCTTGAGAGTCCCTTGGACTGCAAGAAGATCCAACCAGTCCATCCTAAAGGAGATCAGCCCTGGGAGTTCATTGGAAGGACTGGTGTTGAAGCTGAAACTCCAATACTTTGGCCACCTGATGCGAAGAGCTGACTCATTGGAAAAGACTGATGCTGGGAAAGATTGAGGGCAGGAGGAGAAGGGGACGACAGAGGATGAGATGACTGGAGAGCATCATCGACTTGATGGCCGTGGGTTTGGGTGGATTCTGGGAGTTGGTGATGGACAGGGAGGCCTGGCATGCTGTGGTTCATGGGGTCGCAAAGAGTCGGACTGAACTGAACTGAACTGATGATGTGACCATAGTTAGCTGAATCATCACCAATCATTGTTTCTTTCCAAATCCACTGTTAACCCCTCTTTGTTCTTCTGCAAGTGATCTTGGGCTTTTTGTCCACTGAGTTTCACTTGAAAGTATTGGCTCTGATTTCCAAAGAACAGAGAGACAGAGAGACTTCTGTTCTAAAGAATAACTTCGTGGGCTTCCCTAGTGGTCCAGTGGTTAAGAACCCACCTGCCAAAGCAGGGAACTGGTTCGATCCCTGGTCAGGGAAGATCCCACATGCTGCAGGGCAACAAAACCCACGTGCCATAACTACTGAGCCCAAATGCTCTAGAACCTGTGCTTCCCAACAAAAGAAGCCACCACAATGAGAATTTCACACACCACAGGAAGAGTAGCCCCCACTCATTGCAACTAGAGAAAGCCTGCGCTCAGTAATGAAGATCCAGTGCAGCCAAAAATAAAATAAATTTTTAAAACCCCAAACAATGAAAGCATACAGTGACATGATGTTTACTAGGGCCTGGGGGTGGGGTGGGGGAATGAGAGAAATGTTTAAGAAATGTTGTTATTCAGTAGCTAAGTCATGTCGGACTCTTTGCAACCCCATGAACTGCAGCATGCCAGGCTTCTCTGACCTCCACTACCTCCCGAAGTTTGTTTAAATTCATGTCCATTGAGTTGGTGATGCCATCCAACCATCTCATCCTCTGATGCCCAATTCTCCTGCCCTCAGTCTCTCCCAGCATCAGGGTTCTTTTCAATGAGTCCACTTTTCTCATCAGGTGGCCGAAGTATCAGAGCTTCAGCATCAGTCCTTCCAATGAATATTCAGGGTTGATTTCTTTTAGGACTGACTGGTTTGGTCTCCTTGCAGTCCAAGGGCCTCTCAAGAGTCTTTCCAGCACCACAATTTGAAGACATCAATTCTTTGGCATACATACTTTCAAATGGTTGATAAGTAAGTCCCGGAGACCTAATACATAATTCAGTGATTGTAGACAATGATTGCATTATAGACATTAAACTTGCTAAGAGACTACAATGCTCATTGTGTAGAATTTCATCTTAAAGCTAGAGAAGGAATATTCAGTAGAATACTGAATATATATTTCTCTTTCTTTAGTAGGCTTGTCTTGTATAGGGGGTTGAATGGTGCCCCTCCAAAAGATATGTCCACCCAAAACCTGTGAATGTGACCTTGTTTGGAAAAGGACCTTTATAATTAAGTTGAAGATCTCAAGATGAAATCAACCTGGACTATATAATTGAGCTGAAAATTAAATGACCAGTGTCCCTTTAAAAAAAAATGTTGAGGTATAATTGAATACAACATTAGTGTCAGGTGTATAACATAATTTGATATTTGTTTATATTGCAAAATGACCATAATATGTCTAGTTAATGTCCATCACATACATAGTTACAGAATTTTTTCTTGTGATGAGAACTTTGAAGATTTACTCTCTTAGCAACCTTCAAATATACAATACAGTATTATCAATTTATGGTATAAATTTTATACCATAAATTGATAATCATGTACATTGTGTGTGGGTGCTAAGTTGCTTCAGTTGTGTCTGGCTCTTTGTGACCCCATGGACCCCATCAGGCTACTCTGTCCAGGGGATTCTCCAGGCAAGAATACTGGAGTGGATTGCCGTGCCCTCCTCCAGGGGATCTTCCCAACTCAGATATTGAACCGGTATCTCTTACATTTTTTGCATTGGCAGGTGGGTTCTTTACCATTAGCTCGGAAGCCCCATGCTGTACATTATCTCCCCATGATTTATGTATTTTATAACTGGAAGTTGGTACCTTTCACCCATTCCACCCTCCCCAATGACTAATGTCCTTATATGTTGTGCACCTGAAACTAATACAATGTTACACGTCAACTACATCTCAATAAAACTGAGGGAAAGAAAGACAGGAGACCATATAGGGAAGGCCATGCAAAGATGGAGGCAGAGAATGGAGGGACGCAGCCACTGTCAGGGAACGCCTGCTACCAGCAGCTGGAGGAGGAAAGGAAGGGTCCTCCCTGAGACCCTTTGGAGGAAGCATGGAGCCCTGCCATCACCTTAATTTAGGATGTCTGGTCTCCAAACTGTGAGAGAATACATTTCTGTTGTTTTAAGCTATCAAGTTCATGGGGTTTGAAATGGCAGCTCCAAGAAATAATAGATGCCACTTCAGAAATTTCTCTCATCATGGCCATTTAAGCTCCATGAGGAGAGGCGCTGAGTCCCTCTTTTCAAGACTTGGCGCATAGTGGGTGCTTAATATATATCGAAAGATATATCAATACCAGTGGGAAATTGTACTGATTCTACATTTCAGTAGTAGGTGAATTGTTTCCCCAATACTTTATTATGTCTATGAAGAGGTTCTATGTGAATCGAAATCTAATGTACAAGAATTAACTTGTTTTGCAAGGTCTGTCTCTTTATTAGAAGAATAGTAATACAGGTGAGTATAGTAGTGGGCTGGGGAGAGAAGTCTTGGCAACTATTCTAACTTTCATCATGGCCTCAGGAGCCTCAGGCAAGAGGGTTCACTTCTGTGGCTCAGTTTCCCAAGCCATGAAAAGAAAAGCCTGTCTCCTTTCTAACTACTAAGGAGGATCATGGGGGATTGGGCTACGTGGGGGGAGTAAAGTGCTCCAGCTTATTTTGATGTGGACCATTTTTAAAGTCTTTACTGGATTTGTTACAAGATTGCTTCTGTTTTATGTTTTGGTTTTTTGGCTGAGAGGCATGTGGGATCTTAGCTCCCAAACCAAGGATTGAACCCTCACTCCCTATACTGGAAGGCAAAGTCTCAACCACTGGACCAAAAGGGAAGTCCCTCCAACCACTGGACCACCAGGGAAGTCCCTCCAGCTTACTTGAGAAGTATGATGTGGCCCTACATTATTTGATTTACTCTCTGGGAACAGTTTCAAGTTCTGTTTCTGTCTCGCTTTCTGTATCTGTATTCTTCAACCTTTCAGCAAAGTGGAAGACAATAGCTGCCCAGTTAATAATCTTTTTTTTTTCAACAGATAGAGAAATTTAAGGCAGAAGTGGGTTACATGTTCAAATCAACAAAGTAATTCACCGAGAGAATTCCAAAAAGATTCTATGAGTCCAGAACAAAATGATTTTGTGGAGCCATCTGTTCGCCAGCTGCAGAGATGGTTTGCTAAAGTGCAGTGTTGTTGGAACCATTTTGACTGTAGCACAAGTCAATCAGGATTCAAATAAGACCCAGATTAAGCATTCCAGTGAAGAGATGCTTCTTCATTATACAGGTGAGCAAATTTTATGACCTCTCTACAACTTTGGCATATGTAAACTCAGGTTAAAAGAGAATGGAGAGTCCTTGTGGTCTTTTAAGTCATGCAACTTAAGCAGTGACCACAAAGATGTATTATCTTGACTGGGTGAAAGAGTTATACTGTATTTGTGAAGGTGACCAAGGATAAACAGCACAGCAAACCAGATCCAAGGCTCAGATACTTTTGTTCTCAGATACTTTTGGCTCATATCTAGGCAACCAGAATTATGCACTAATCTCATGATGCAACTTAACTCAGATGGGGGGTGGGTGGGGAGTGGGTGGAGAGATGCGCGTTCTGGAGATGAGACAAGAATGACAGAATGTAGAGAATTGTTAAAACTGGGTGATGGATATATGGGAATTCATTACACTATTCTGTTTACT
Organism: Antilocapra americana; assembly: GCA_007570785.1. Classification (NCBI taxonomy): domain Eukaryota; kingdom Metazoa; phylum Chordata; class Mammalia; order Artiodactyla; family Antilocapridae; genus Antilocapra; species Antilocapra americana. The sequence continues at coordinate 7,510,314 of ML663006.1, forward strand.
TCATCTATGTTTGAAATTTCCCCAAATAAGAAATGGCTTAGTACAGCAAGTTGCTAACTAACATTGCAAAAGTCTCAATATGATCTTCCATGACTTACTATCTTTGAGACAATCCGTTGCTAGAATAAAAACTGCTGTCCTTCTACTATATTGCCTAAAGAGTACACGTGCTGTTGAAAGAACCATTTATTCAGTAACTTTTAAACATTTTAATAAAACTTTTGCTGCTTCTTGAATTTGAAAAAGGTTTTGAAATTATGTAATTGACTTGAGTGCATTATGAATTCAATAAAAGAATTCTTTTGCGGGATTAAATAAAAGACAAACTCAGAGAACAGCAAGTAAGTTTAGCTGCAATAAATTATCCCACATGTCTTGGGAATACTTTTATTCTGAAATACAAAGTATTAGGCTGTTGATGGTCATATCAGCAACAGACCACATTTTCCTAAACCCTAATTGGTATAGTTAATACACAATTGAAAGAAGGGTGTCATTATACAAAGTTTGAAACAAAGAAAAAATCTCAGTCACACAATGTGTCTCCTTCATTGAAAAAGTATGATGTTGAAGCACAAAAATGCCTCTCAGGCTTCAGGGTGTTCCAATTTCAAATATTTACCAACTGTGAACTTGTGCGTACCCTATTTACTTCCTTTTTTAAAAACTGGTTTTATTTTTTTCAATGTTATATTCCTTCTCAGTCTTCCAGAAGAAAGAACTCACTCAAATATTTATGGGGAGCTTTGTTTTAAGTTAGGCACAGAAAAAGACAGGTCATCCTCAAGAATTGCAGTGTTAAAATGGTCTCCAATACAATCTCTCCCTACTATTGTTGTAATTGCTTTTTCCTGGTCATTCTCCAGGAAACTGCATTAACTTTTGTGTGTGTGTGTGTGTGTGTGTGTGTGTGTGTGTGTGTGTG